>JAVQJL010089757.1:0-49685 GCA_036024295.1 Nannoperca obscura | reverse complement strand
GAGAGAGAGAGAGAGAGAGAGAGAGAGAGAGAGTCTTGGCGTTGCAACCTGCTGCTCCAACAAAGACTTTAATAGTTGAAAAGCATCCGAAGTGACCGGAGCTCAGACATTCACAGAATAAATATTTGTATTCATTTGAGAAATGAGGATTTGAACAAGGAGACAAAACCCGACAAAGGCGCGCGCGCACACACACACACACACACACACACACACAGACACAGACAAAAAACAAAACAAGCATGAATGCAAGTATTGTCCCCCCGGCTTTGAAATTCTGATTCACCATATCATAACCCCTGCGAGGAAAAAAACATCAATATCCCCGCGGAAAGGACACGTTTCTATGGGAAACTAAAGAATTTTAGCGCATAACAGATCTGGCGCAGGGAAAGGGGGGGGGGGGGATCAGAGGGATCAAAGGCTCGGCTCAACAAGGCTTTCTGCGTGAAGAAAAGATGGACGATGTTGACTTTTAAGTGTTGGCAAGATTCTGGAGACTCATTTTCTGTGGCCTTAAACAGTACTTTACGCCAAAGTTTCCTCCCGGTAAAGTTACCGTTATGCCAGAGGTATTGTTTATTTTTGCATTAAAAAAAATCTTCAGCCACTATTTTCTTTGCAGCTGAGTATTTATGCTTTAAAATGGACCGATCTGTTATTTATTTATTTATTTTAAGGACACATTTTGAGAGAAATAGAACCAAATCTCCTTTGAAGACTGACACACTAATATGGTCATTTGTTCTGCTCCCGATAATCGTTAAAGGATCAACATCTATGAGTGCGGTGTGCACGGATTGCTTTTGTTTTTTTCCTTTTACATGTTCAAACTGCGCGTCTTGAAAATAGCCTCTGCGCACCAGAAATAGAAACGAAGTCACGTTAAACTTCCTACAGTATTTTTTTTCCTTCTGCCTATAATAAACCCGGCAGGACCCGAGAAGCTGATGGCTGCAATGTCTCAATTGTAAGGCCTACGCACATTTTTATCCGTAAGCCCTTTCAGGTACCCCGATACGCAAGCGGCATAGAAACAACACTAAAGTAAACAGGACTAACAGGAGACTAGTCCCTTTGTTGCGCCAAAGGCAGCTGCCCAACCCTCTATTATCCCGGAGCAGACTGACCGCATCCTTCCCGCTGCCCCCTCACCAACCCACTGCACAAAAAGAGAGGGATGTTCTGCTTGCATGGGTAACACTGTCGTTCCAGCCCTTAGCAGTCCTCTTACTCTCTATTGAAAAGAGTGGGAGTAGTGGACACAGCCTGATCTGCGGAGTACAAAGGCTCTGCGTAGAGTCCCATTGGAGTGAAAGGAATGAAGGGGCTGGACATTTCTGAAAGAGGTGTCGGAAGATTTAGAGAAAGAGCGGAAGTTTTGTTGTTGTGCTTGATTTCCCTTCCTAACTAGGGATGGAGTGGATGGATAAACCCACTTTAACTCAGTTTGCTTCACCTTTAAAATAAGCAGAATAGAGTTTGCTCACCTGCTCAACCTGGCATAGATACACAGGATCTAATTTTATGCTGCATATCATGTTTAGCAGATCTTAAGCTGTGTTACTTTCTTATGTCATAAAAATTCTATTTTTCTATTACATTTGCCATATGGCCACCTGCATCACCAGAACTATTAAAACAGTTCAGGAACACACATTACTTTATACTTTATGCAACACAAGTCAACAACTTTAAATTGATTCAATTTTGGGATTTAAGGCCCCAAACAACATTTTCTGACCGAGATTCAAAATAGAATATTTTTCCTCCATTTTCCTCCTCATAACTCAGATATTTATATACACATGATCCGAGCCAAAAACCAATTCCTTAAAGTTAAGCAAAAACAGCAGAAATTAGCTTAAAGGAACATTTCATTTAACAGTAACGAGGGATTATTGGATACAATTAGAATAATTTGATATTAAATTGTTGAGTGGCAGAGATGGGAATGGGAGGCCAGCGTGCCCTCAGGGACTCCCATGCTGGCAGGGTTTATGTGGACACACACACACTTTCACCAAGGATTGAATATGACCCTGTTGTTTCAAAATGGCCTCCTGATTTATATCCATCAAGGTTTAAAGGGCCTGTCATGTCTGCTGAAATAGAGGTGTTGACAGCCACACTTGACAGCTTCTGGTTCATACTGTTTTAATGTTGCTGTTATGGCATTGCTGTCTTATGTGCTGTATACTCGCCAGGCATTCTGTACTGAGGAATAACACGGTTTTGTGGCTCATGTTGCTCTGACTTCCTGTCTGGGCCATTGTGCATCCACTGTGTGAGATCTTATAACATTTTGCAAACAAATGGATGGAATGACTGCTACTTTCCAGGCCTTGGGATCCGTGAATAGTGACTGGGATGAACTGAGTGGATGTTTGGAACAAACAGTAAAGGGACAGGAGGGATGCATGCAACTTGCTCCTTGTGCAAAGAAAGGCAATGAAAAGCAGTACAGACCAGGTATGACATTTCATTTAACACCATCCATGTCATAGCCTACTGTAAATTGCAGGGTAAACCCAAGTGAATAAATGCTGGTTTAACGTAGTGCCACGGGACTGAAATCCTCTGAGAAATTCACGCAGCCTGAGAATCCTCTTTGAAGGCACATTCCATAGGTCACAGTGCAGACACCACGCAGTCGCACCGTTTCATCCTCATCAACATTTGTGTGGGCCACACAGCCCCGAGGCCTAAAGAAACACGCTCGGGATTTCTCGGTCTATAGTTAGCAAAAGGCCAGATCCTCTGGCTCCACTGAGCAGGGACAGGGCTGACATCAGCACAGCCGGCTCTCTGATTGGTGCAGGGAATGAACAGCAAAATCTGGCTGCCCGATTATGTTTCAACATTCTACGTGCACTATTTGAACTGTAATTGAGATTCATTGTTAGTGTACTTACACTATGCACAGCAGGTCTCGCACACATTGTGTAAATAAAGGGGACTCTATGTTTTGCTACCAGGTTATTCCAGACTCAAGCGTGTGCTATTTTAACCGTGTGTGCATACTGTGACGGTTCGCACACTTATAAAGCCTCTCGTGTTATAATTACATCATCTTGAGCCATGTCATTCAGACACTAGCATGTGAAGCATGTCAACTCTATGGCTGGCTATATATCAGCCTGCTTTGTTTGACATTTATACACAGCCATGGTCTTGTGTAATTATGAGCTTACTGTTCTGTCAAATATTTAATGCCTTGTAAAACAGCCAGCTATTTATAATGTACAGTGAATGGTGCAATGCTATCTGTGAGAGAGGAAGAGGCAGAGGGTAAAATATAATCCCTGACATGTGCACAGTAAACATGATTAGTCGTAACTATGTATGTTGTGTGAGTTTAAGATGCCAGCAGACACCAATAACTCATCACACTTAAGTTTGGACTCAAAAAACAACACCCATATATTATGGAACTCAGCGGAGCAAAGCATGCTGCATTTCACGGAAGTAAAGAATACCATTTTACATAATCTACATGCATTTGTAGCCTGGTGATGCTGTGATTGAACCGTGAAAATGATACACACAGTGGCAGGAGAAGACTTCAGATCCTTAAATTAAGAAAAAGCAGCAATTCAACAATGTAAAAATACTCTACAATATAAAATGTTTTGCAAATTGTTTTTTCATTAAAAAAAGTTAAATGCAACGATGGAATGTAACTAAGTAAATTTACTTAGTACTGCTCTTAGGCACAAATATGAAGTACTTGTATTTTACTTGGTTATTTCCATGATGCATAGGTATAGATAAAACTACGCTACATGTAAATGAAGAACGATTTGCTCCACCTTGACCAAACACCAAAACAGAAACACTAACACATTCATACATCAACAGCAATAATGCATTGATATTATAACACTCACAGGGGCCATTTTTCAATTTTTATTTGTAACTGAGTATTTTAACAGCGCAGGATCTGTTGTCTACACTGGATAAATGTTGTCTACATGCAGCTGTATTACAACCAAAATAAAATGTCTAGTCTGAAACTGGTGAAACTGATTTAGAACAGCAAATTTCCAACTGAAGAATAAGTTGAAAAGACAAATCTGACGAGGCACTTTCAGTACATTACAGCTTTTTGTCAGTACCAAATAAGTGTACATAAGTACATGTGTTTTGTTTCTTTTCATCTCTGGATATACCAATAAAATGTCAAAGACAAGTGCTGCATTTATCCATATCTATCCAAGAATGAGAGGAAAGACTGGCCTTGTGGTCAGTGCAAGGGCACAAAGAAAGTGGTTTAAGTAATGCTGAACACATGGTGGCTGAATATGTCAACTCAAAGCAGTGTCCGGCTCGGCACATGTCAGTTTCCCACCATGGGGAACTTGACGTGTGGGAATAGTGGCTCCATGCATGGCTGCCATGCATTGGCCCTTACATTTTGCACATGTAGGTAAACAATCCCGCCTTGTCTACTGAGAGGCCTGCGTTTATACATGAGTGCAAAACATGTGTTGCGGCCAAAGTCGCATCAAAGGTCATAAGGCTATGCTTTGAACACTTCAAAGCTGAGGGAAGAGACTGTAGCTTTTAAGTTTTATGGCAGGTGTAAGCTGGGGTTGCTGACCAGCCCAGGGTGGTCTGCTCCCTGGTCTGCAAGGGGCTGGTGGTGGTTAACATGGTAGAGGTGGTGGTGGTGGTGTGTAAAGGGCCAAGGCGTCGGGGGCAGGGACATAACCAACGGACCAAGCTGTGTCCAAAATGTCTTCATGCAGCAGGCCACATTTGGAGTCCTTGGATCTGAAAGGGTTTCTGGGAGCAGACTGGACACAGGCAGACGTCCACTTCAAGGGTCTCTGGTTTCAGAGGACCTCAGCAGGGTACGTCTAAGGCCTGCGTCAGTCCCATTTGGAAACGGATACATTGGCAGAGGGGCCAAAGCCTGATGACCATACCACAGAGTGACCACAACACTGCCCCCCTCCCCTGACAGACCAGAAACAGACCCTATAGCAAGTTCAAAGGATCCAAAGGGGTCTTGCCAAAGTTAATTTGCTGGAATTCATAGATCTCAGCACCTGATGTGGTTCACTGCTCCTTGTTTCGTAAGGCGTTTCAGTTTAAAGTGTGAGACTTCAAAAGGTGGCAACGTTTTTAAAAGTTCTTATACAGAACAAGTGATTCTGCTACAACGCATGCAATTACATGTCTTTTTAACCACTTCATCACGAAGTCTAGCCCCCTGGAGCATCCAATTTGCTAATAATAATAAAGAAAAATCTATTTTCAGATATTCAACATTAATTTTTTTGAGCTCCTTCAAATTTAGTCATCAATGGATTTAAGCGAGGAGGAGAATAGTTTGAACTGAATAAGTTTTAGGTGGCAATATGGATAGGTTTTTAGATATTTTGTTGATTTTGGCCTCAATCCAAACAAACTGGATGTTGCTTTAAATGACTAACAAATATACTTTGTCTCTCCTTTTTGCATCTCCTGCCTCAATCTATAGAAATCCATGTTCTGCAACAGAACTCCAAATTCACACAGTTGGATGTGCTTTAAAACATCGCATTACGAACATTGAAATCAACACAAAGTGGCTTAATAACTCCTCCGGTGACAGAGCCCGCTAAATTGATCATTTTGAATGCTTTACAATATCCATAATTATGCGAGTGGAATACAAGGTGCTGTGCGTCTGGTTGATGATCCTGGAATGACAGGTCTATAACAGCCCTCTCTCCTTGAGATAGTTGGAGACCCACATGCACATTGAGAAAAGCCATTACAAGCCCAGGGTGAAGCAGGTGTGTTTGCGGCACTTCACAGATGGCTGGGAGCGTTGTTAATGAGAGAATAGTAAACACCAGAAAACTTTTATCTTTGATGCAAGATTGTTTTACCAAGTGTGCAGCTCTAACTTGTCAAAGTGGAATGCCAGGTCAATTTACACATATGATTTCATTGACCCCAGCTAATACGGTCCTGCCCAGATACTTAGCCCGCAGTTTATGGACTCACTGACATTCATTTTACTGGAAGTATTTACAGTCTTTAGAAGACCAGCTCACCAGCGTTTTAGCTGTATAACAAATAGCACTAATGTCACAAGTGTAGTCCAAGGATGGCAGACCTCATACCGACTCTTTATTAATTGTGTCCTATTAAAATGGAACATTTTGCAACACCCGGAGAAACATTATCCTCCCAGAGAGTGAAACTTCTCTCTATTATACTGTTGTACCGAGGTGCTGAAGTGAGATGATTAAAAGTGCATTACCTGGGTCTGGTGATTCCCTGAATGAGCAATGCTAAATTGGTTGTTTTTTATGTTGTGATTAATTGAACTTCCAGAGCCACATTTCAACACGCTTTGTTTTTCTGTCCGCAGTCATCACCTATTATTAAAGACAAATTTTCAATATCTCTCTGGGAGTCCAATTAAGGATTTACATTGTGACAGTATTTTTCACTTTAATTACTATTCATAGCGCAATCGTTGACGTATTTCCTTATTTATCAAACAACACAGTGGACCCATATTCATCAAGTAAACGGATAGTTAGATTCCGTAATTGCAGCTTCTTTTCGGCTGTGATCCAAAAATCTGATGAACAACTGAATATCTCCAGTGGAAAATGACTACGCAGCATATTGAAAGCTAAACTGTAAAGAATAATATATATATATATAGTTGTAGTAGTTATAGTATGTAGTAGATTGTATATAGATGAAAAGGAAATTAGATTTTAATATTATTATAATCATCAAATACAGTAACTCAACAAGTACTGTAATATTACACCACAGGTTTCTGAATCACGATAGCTTGTGGGACTTAGAATAAAATGTATGGTCAGTGTTATTAATTAGATTTTACCTCATATTGGGCAAACAGTTGGAATCCCTTTGTAAGTAGCACAGTTGTAGAACATTAGTGGATGCTAGCACAGTGATGCCTTGTGGCCACTGCACTTGACTAGTATGCAGCGTTTGACACTGGCATTCTGGGATTCCCTCTTAATACTTAAAAACCTAAATGCCTCATTGTTGGAGATGACTGCAATAGTGTTGAAGTTAAGCGGCTTCAAATTGAAATTTCCTGTGGGTTTGTAGCTTGCATATGGAGCCAATAAAAGTCCTGTGGCCCTGAATAAATGTTAATTTTTCGTTTTGTGGGTCTGCAGGGTAAGAGAAATTACGACAGTTTCTCTACTAAACATGCAGATATTCTGTGAATAATCATCTCATTTCTTGAAAGAAATTGAATACATAAAAAATGGTACGGCAATCCTCTTTCAGTGATGGTTCCCTAGAAGCAAGGCCTGCAGTAGTTTGAAGCTACCCATGGCATCCTGCTTAATGCCCAATTTTCATTCAGCATCTATACCATCTCCTTTGTGTGACCCTGCAAATATCCTCTGGGCCTCTTCATTAGCGTATGGGGCCTGTGTGCAAAGGCTCTCCAGTTAATTTGGCCCCGGCAGGACAGTTTCTCCTACTGAAGATCAGCTAGAAAAAAACAAAAAAAAAGCCTGCCTCAGTCACTCGAAGATTCACAGAGGCACGCTTGCAAATACATACATAGCGGGTTTCTGTTTCTCCATTTTTAACATATTCTCTTCATCCATTTTAAGTGCTTCAGCAAATCTCTCACACCACTCATTGGCTTGTTTATGGCCAGCTTTCTGGTCTGATCTTGTCATGCGCTGGTGATACGAGCGCGGTGGTGGATCGTGGCAATAACATTTCCCCCCCCCTTTTTTTCTGCATTGTTTGGCCGACCACTTGCTGCTACAATTGACCTGCGAGTGGAGCTGATGACCAAGATGACTAACCCCTGGGGAGCCCAAGTCAGGGAAATCATGCGAGAGATGGAGAGAGACAGAGAGGGGGAGAGCAAGGGACCAAGACCAACTTGCACTACATGGGCGCGCACACACACACACACACACACACAGACACACACATACACTGTACTATATTTCCACTCAGCTCAGTGTAGTTCGGCTGATGCATTCGCAGTGAGGAGAGATGCCACATTTATTCAGCACAAGGCCGTCATTTCTTTTGGGTTCAGGAGCTCCTAGTGAGATGCTGGCATGATGCTCCTGGCTCTGACAGGTGCTGCCATCCTGACAGCGCGGCTCGGCCACCAACCAGACAAGAGTTGTCTGCTCAAGCCTCAGAAGACCCAGGACCGTGCTGGGAGCGTGATCCCAACTTGGCACAGACCACTGCACCAATCACTGGAGCTGATTTAATTGTGTCACTCTTGGGGGAAAAAAACTGAAGTTGGGGAAAACAGAAGTGAAAGGCATGGTTGCAGGAGGGAATGAAACCATGAACAATTTTAGTGTTACACTTTTTTAGTTTAATACAACTCTCAAATCGCTCCTCCAGTAGGGACTAGATTTTCTATTCTCAAATTGTCATGGTAGGGTGTGTACTCCCAACAGGTCGTTGTTTGTAATCGGGGGGGGGGGGGAACTGAGTGAAGGAGCCGCTTCCATAGGAGACAAACTCTCACCATGAAACATTTGGAAACATGTCTTCCTCCACTGCAGGGCTGTGAGGTTGCACATGGAAAACATTAAGCTCTTTACAGATTGAGTAAGGATGGGTCAATGAATGTCTGGAATTTCAGAAAGCAGGACCAAATCAGACAAGGTGGGACTCAATCACCTTCCTCCAATCTGGCGTTGCATTCATTAGGGTAGAAAGCATTCCTCACCACATCCCACCTTGCAGTTTGCTGTCTGCACTGTAATTAGCTCAGGCAAGCTATTGTTTCCATGACAGCAAGAGCAAGCAAGAGGCAGACAAAACATAGACAGCAAAATAAAGAGCGAATGGGGAAAATAAAATAAAGACCAGGTGGACATTTTGGACACATCTATAAAACAGTAATGAGACATTCACGTTTCACCTTGTAGTTTCTCAGTGCCAGTCCTCTCTACACTGAATGGAGAGCAGTGGGGTTAAAACTGCAGAAAGAGAGGGAAAAATACAACCTTTAAAAAAAGATGAGATTAGCATAGTCTCATGGTGCTGCAAAGAGATCAGGTGACGGTGTGAGAAAGACACATTAAATATACCATGTTGACGAGATTGAATGTGTCAGCTTTAATTTGGGGGACTTTGGCTTAGCTTGGGCTGCAGATGATCTGGTCCATACTTTTGCTGGACGGCGTCCAAATCTGTCTCCTTGGAAGAGTTACTGGGCCATGGGACTTTGTCCAGACACCCCAAGGAAGGCAATCTACACCACAGGGTTTCAGATGGGCTCAGTTTGGATTAGTTTCAAGGGTGGAGGCACTGTGATGTTTATTTTAAATTTTTATGATCAAATGTTAAAAATCTACATGGAATTTGTCCTGTTTAAAAAAAAAAAAGTTTTATCATCACATACAAAAGTTGGCTGGCTGTTCTGGTTCTTGATCAGCCCGGACGATCTCCACATCAGACTGTAAATTTTTTTTCAGTAAGTTCGCACAGTGCTTGCTGTGTGTGATGTTTTTAAACCTGAAGATTTGTCAGTTATGCCAATTTAAGCATATTACAGTGGACAAAAGTTGATAAAGAATATTTATTTAGACTTTCTTCAGGTTCCAGTAAGCCCCTGTTATAAGCATCTTATCAAAAATCCCGTGTTTATTCTGCTTTTCGTCCTATTTGCCCATTCAGACTATACAATACACTAAGTTTACTTCTTATAGTTTAACTTTGAACAGTCTAGATCATAAAGTTTGACTTATCAAGTGACCATTTTTCTGCTCATCCCTCAGCTCCGAGATTTACAGGGGGTAGAATCGTCAGAGTGAAATCATAGGTCTACAGATGTTTTCAAGATGTTTTTTCTGTCAGTTGCAGATTATCCCCTGTAGCAAAATCTCATTAAAGTGCAATTTACAGAGCTTCACTGATGTTGCCATCAACCAAAATTAAAGGCATTAATTTTTCAAAGAAGTTCACCGAAGTCCTCACAATAAATGATGTAGCACTTTGTAGGAATGATTTGCCAAAGTATTATTTTGGAGGAAGAAATTAACTCGCATTAACGGAGCGAGGGGATTGGACATAGGCTGCAAAAAAGATGTGCAAATGTGGCCATTTAGTCAGAGCGTGTCGGTGCGGAGACATGCATATTAAGGCTATCATGCTGGGACAGATGAGGGAAGAGGGAAATATGAAACCCTGATGGAGGTTATGACACAGACACATAGAGAGACGTGTACACTGGAGGGCTAAGGCGCCCACTCTGCTTTGCTCATTGCTATTGTATGTAGGAGGAAAGAAAACAGCCAAAACTTACACGTAGTTTGGTTGAAGAAAAGCTTATCCTTGAACCCTCAAGTGTTAGAACATTTAACTGTCAGAATGCAAAATAAATGTTGGTCTCCAATTTAAAAATGTTGTTGTATTCATGACATCTATAAAATCCACTTCTTTTTTTTTGTTATATATTAAAAGTAAATGTTTAATTATGCCTAAGAATAAATAGAGTTCTTTGAATTGATAAGATTTCACACTGTACACTTTAGACATAAATACACAGTGTTTTTTAAAAAATCACCACAGACACTGGGCTTTAAAAAAGTTAAAAGCAGGCTGGATTTCTTTGTTTGTTGCTCCTGTTAATGTGAGAAACAGTTTGGTTTTTATTACGTATTAATAAATTATGACCCCAAAATTCATTTTAAAAGATTGAAATTATTCTTTAAATCACACTTTAATGCACATCAATAAAAAAAACTAAAAATAAGGGAGCCTACTAGAACAGAAAATGTCATTTACCAAAAACATTTTGAACCAATTGAACAAATTTTATTTAGATGTCAAACACTTGGAAAAATGCATAACTCTTCAGTGCAAAGGGTTGAGATTTCCAATTAAATGTTTTACCTGCAACAATCAGTGTCTACACATTTTAACACTTGTTAAATATTTTGACTGCTTGTCAAATGCTTGCATATTAAATAAATAGTCGACCAGTGATTCTTAAAGCTGAAATAATATTTTTTTTAATGGGAATTTTATTCTATAGTCTAATTATAATAATAATAATAATAATAATAAAAAGCATTACTATAATTCACATTTTATAATTCTAACGAACCTCTCTGCCTGCCCTGCCATCGTTTATTTCAGTGACTTATCACAGAAATTACAATTACCCAGGCCGGATTTTAATATAGCGTGACGTACATTACAAGTCATGACTGATTACTAAATGGACATCGAACATGGGAAGTACAGCTCCATGTTTTAAGTACATTAAAATTAATACCATGAAATGGTCTCTAAGCTGTGGAAAGTGCGCGTGCTCTGCTCGGTCCCTGCAACAGTCCTGGAAGCTGCTGGGATGTGATTTATAGTGATGAGGATGTACTCCTGCAGACCACGTAGGGGACATAAAAAGTAGAGCATAATATTGTATAGTCCGATGATTTATGTTAGTATTTATGATTCGGAAACGGTGCAATTAACATTCATAGACACGTGGTCTGAATAAATGCAGCCTTGCATGAAGCCTATAGGCCTGTGCAACTCAGCAAAATGATGAGACACTTTAATTTAGTAAATTAAGAGTTATTATTATTATTATTATTATCATTACTAATACTATTACTACTAAAATGTTTTGCTTTTTTCCCCTGAAAAATGAAAAACTTTTGTTTTCCTTCAAAAGCAGTCACAGGCAATGCCAGAGCTTTATTTCAAAGTTAAAGGTCTGTCTGGGCAAAACAATGTAAGGCGGATATACGTTTAATTAAGTTAACTCATGAAAAAGATGTCACAGCATGCTGCAAGCAGCCTGCCCGCTGCACATAATGTAGGCGAAAGAGCAAATGCAGGGCTTTCTTACAGCTGACGGTCTGTGAACCACTTGTTTTTGTCCTCAACTCACATCGTCGGGGCGTCATGCCAAAGCCTATCAACTAAATATCAAAGATGCAGAGTGTCGGATCTTTCCACTCTGCATTTTTACCTTATTTCATCCAATCCCACCTGCTGACGCGGGTTAAGTTATTTAAATGCAGCTTCTATTGGGAGGCTGCACACGCATGCACGCTCAAAATGCCATTGTCTTTTTTTCCCCCCTTTCATCCTCAAAACCAGAAATCATTTGCAAGGAAATTATAGGCCTCGCGAGGGCAGGTCTTTTGCATACTAATTTTGTTAGACTTACCTCCTGTGGTCAATGTTCGATGTGACCATTAGCGAGAGCACTAGAATTTATTTTATTCGATTGAAAAGACAGTGTTTGGAGTAATGTGGCGGAGGCACCTTATGCCAGCTTTAAGATAAATGGTTGAGACCTGTCTTTGTCTGCTCCTGGACATGGGCCTTCTGCAGATATGCCTCAGGAGTGTTTGAGTGGTGACTTAAGGAAAACACGTGGCCTTTGTGCAGGCACAATGGCCTCCTCAATATGAGAGGCTCTTTTTCTTGAAAACGGATATCCTCCACCATCACTGACCATTTGTCTATCTGCTGACCATCGTATCTGCAACCCCACCCTGTCTACACCCTCCTCTGTGCATGATGGAATTACACAGGCCCGTATTTCTACTCAAATTATGTGGACACACCAGACGAGTTTTTAAAAAGGTGAAAGGAAATATTTTTTACTGGCTAAAAAATAAACACTTCTCCAGCTTTGGGATTTGTAAAAAAAAAAAAAAAAAGTCTGTGGATTGAGGCTGAGGCAGGAGAGATTTTACTGCTGGTTACTTTGGGGGGTTGGTGAGTTTGAATGGCAGAAAAGGGGAGGGGGAGAAGGCTTCAAAAGCTGCTTACCAGCAGGTGGCGGCAGCATAACGTTTGAGCAGCCCCACCCCTTCAGCTTCTGGGTTGTGGACTTTCTGGTAATATTGACAGGTGTTTTATCCTCCAGCTCAGGAGAAATTAAAACTGTCAACATGTCAGCAAATATGATATTATTGATCACCGATGAGTGAAATTCAAAGCTGTTCTTATGTGCTTGTTTGGAAGGTTTGAGCTGATTATTAAAAACACAGTATTTGGTCAGTGATGGTCATATCTGATTTGCCCTCGCATGTCTAGTTTGACAACAATGCATTTTTTGCTTGTTGAACCAATCGTACAGTCTCAGCATCACTGGCTGACACCTGGACAGACAGGACAGCCATCAAGGTCCTTTGTGATGATTTCTCCCCAGTGGTCAGGTCCCTTATGTGCTGGGAGTCATTCAGAAGATGAATCACATGATGCATTTTTAATTTCCCTGCCATGGCCCCGGTCCAGGACTCGGTGGGTCAGATGGAAATGAGCACTGGACAGGATGGCGACATCAGCCGACGAGGGCTGCAGCACTTAAGACATGATGTACGACGGTCATTACCAGAGGCAGGTCAGGAGGGAGCCCGGGTCAGTCTTGCCACCAAAGAGAAACAGCAGAGGTGGCAGAAAGTGTCCGGCCAGTTTAGAAAATGCCACATCTCCTCAGACCTTCTCCGGGAACGCACGCACGGCCCCTGATGGGTGAATGGTCCCTCAAGACAGCAAGGGATTATTACCCATCCTCACCTCTGCTCTTTGTTCTTGTACAGTATACGGCTGCTGCACTTGGCATGCTCTCTCCCTCAGAGTTGCATCACAAATAATGGTTTGACATATGTGCCACTTATCAACACGTCTGCAGACAAGTTGGCAAGTCACACATCTATTTTAGTTTTGAGGTCGGCTGATTAGTGGTGCAGATACGGGATTGAGCATATGTGTCACTTCATGTTGGCATGGTGTAACTCCAGCACAGTAGACGCTCCGGCTAATTATCAAATGTCTGACGGCCTTTTCTTTCACTACCTTTGATTGAGAGCCTGACCTTTGCCTCCTGTGCCGCGTTGTGAAACGGCTCTTCTTTGTGAACGTGCTTCTGGGTGGCGCACAGAGCACCCGGCCGCAATACTGGGGCCTTGGCGTTGTGTCTGGTGTCACAATATTTGGGGTATCAGAGAAGGCAAATAGATTAGAGCAAAGCAAGGTGTGAATGTCAGTGAATATCACCGCGTGTATCTCTGCTATGAGATTTTATAGCTTCCTTCTTATGAGCGAAGGGTTATTCAGAATTAAACAAAAGTGCCTGACAAGTAGAAAGTTAATTGCATTCAAAGCCAGTTCAATCCGTGCATTCCTAACGCAAAGAGAGGACAGCATGTCAAGGAGATTAAGAAGTGAATCAAGAAAGGAGAGAAAAAGGGGAGGGAAAAAAATGAAAGGAAATAACCAAAATGAAATAATGTACCGGACCACCTCTCGAGCGAGTACAAGCGAGGCATCTGTGTCAGATGTTGTTAATTAATGTCAGTATGTTCCTCGCTGGCACTTGGCTTCCTGTCCTTCGTGCAGGGCAGATCCTAGAGTAGAAGTGCTTGTGAGGAACAAATGTGTGTGTGTGTGTGTGTGTGTGTGTGTTGAGGGGTGGGTAGGGGGGCTGAGGGGTTAGAAACAGCAGTGGTAGGGGGTGTTAATCCCACTCATTATAATTCCAGTCTGTGGCCTGTCTTGGGAAAGGGACTACAGGGGCCTACCATCGCATCTTATCAATATGTATTTCCCCCTTTTCACCTCTCCAAGTGGCCCCTGACTGCACCGTGGCTAACAAGCCCCTCTCACTGCATCGTGGCTAACTCACTGTCAGTCACTGTCTCTCTCTCCTTCTCTGTGTCTCTCTGTCAGTATATGATCCAACTCATCATTGTAAGAAGCATGATGCAAACCTGTGACAAAAGATGTTGAGTGCTGATGCAGACTTTAGTGGTGTCAAACTATGAATTTTGCACAGAACTGAATTGTGCACAGTATTATATAACCCTATTTAGTTACATATTATGACATCATTTGAAACCCCTAAATGTCTTGTATGTTTTGTGACGTGTATGTTTAATATGTATATTCAAAACTCCCATCTTCACATGCAAGGGCCACTGTGTAATGCCCCTGGATTGTGGAGGGGTCATGAGAAACATAATGGCACATTACTAATGTAGGAATTGACCCTGCATACTATATACTGTATGCACAGTGAAAACAGATGCTTTGACTACATGTGATGATGGAATACATGTAATATAGCTAATAGCAGGTGAAGAAAGCAAATAATTACACAATAAAAAAAACACTGTTATACTACATATTATCTCAATAAAAGCCTGTTTACTATTTTGACTATCGTAGGTACCCATTGAAAACCAAGTACTACATACTATTTGCACATATATTTGTATGTGTTTTTATTGTGATGTTTGGTTTTGGTTTTGTCTCCCACTGGAGGCAGTAAAGTAACTTTAACCTTAACATGCAATATTAAATTCCCATTTCATAAGCTACATAACTAGTATGTGTTTTTGAGTTTCCCCTCCAGTGTTTTCTTTAGTTTGCTTTTTGCAACACAATAAACCCTATGTCAAGTTGTTGTACATTTTGTCATGTCTTTGGGGAAATCAAAGACTTTAAAGACAGTAAATTATTTTTAATGCTTGCACAAAAATAATAGGCCATTTTCTAAATGATGTGCCATGCTGGTGCCTGGGATCATCAGGATGCCAGTTTTGCCTCCCTGTTGATCAGCTAATTTGAGACCGAGCGCACCTGGTGTGTCTTATTGCGTGCACAAGTGCCGAGAAATGGCACTCGATCTACTGGGTTTGGTTATTTCCATGCAGAGCGGAGGTACTGACGATGTTAGCATTAACGGGCCATTAAAATGAAGAAGGATGAAGTCATTGCCACGAAAAGTTGCTGTGCCTTGCTAAATGCGAGACAAGGCTGGGATGAGATAAAGAGGAAGTGGAGCTTTCAACATGGCCACCATGTCCTGTAATGGCCAGTGTTCAGCTTTTATAAGCCCTCCACTGAGCGGGGCCTCAGATTAATGTAGACAGGAGCGTGACAGCAGTGGTCTGAATGGACTGCTGTAGGGACCCCATTGGGGCTTGTTTCAGACGGCCCATACCTGATGGTAAAAGTGAAATGGCTGCGACATGCAGATGTTAGAAGCATCTAGAACTGTCCCATATCCAAGAAAAAGCTTTAAAACCTTTAAAAAGACTACAGTGGGTGACGGTTATGGTTCTGACTATTGGAGTGTATATCTGCCGTTTATCACTTTCACCGGCTTTGCCTGGAGTGCCGGGGCGTCTAGCCGGCAACTGCATCCAGGGGGAGCGTAGGAGCTTATCTTTTCAACAGGTTTTTGGGTTGTTGTGGATAGCAAATCAGGGAAGGCTCAGTCAAGGAGGAGAGCACAGTTTGGGGTGGCGCCACACCTCTGCAGTAATTTCAGGGTTAGCAGAACGCCCAACAGGAGAACGGCATTGCCATGGCAACAGTTAACAGCTAAAAGCACTGTCTACAATCTGATAGGGGCCCCAAATAGTCAGTCATCACGACACACAGTCGATTATAGCAGTCATTTTCAACATGGAAAATGTAGGGAACCCTTAAATCTGTGTTTTTGACTTGTTAAACATTTTATTTTATTTATACAACACTATAAATGAGGTGGCATTTGTTCTGCATGTAATGCTCCAAGAGTAATGCATTTAATACATTTTGAATCCCTTTTTGTTTAAGCTTAATCTTGTGTTCATCTTCAGATCGCGTACAAAAGCTCCTATTATCAAGCTTTCACACACTATCAGAAAGTAATAACACAAGGACAATAACTTTATCAATTTGGCTTTTTACATTTATTTCTTAGCAGATGCACTCTGTAATAAAAACACCGTTACATTTGCTTTCCAAACCAACCAAGCAAATTTACTCTCTCCACGTCTGTACTTGATATTGAAATGATTTCTTTTTTCCTGCGTACAAGTGATATAAAAAGCGAATGACATACGTGAGAGTAGATGGCAAATCGGAGAGAGGGAGTGATAGTCAGTCAGGGGCAACCACAATATACTTTCCATCAGGATCTAGTCAATTTATCAGAGCAGAGATGTTATTAGCTTCCAGATAGCTGCAGCAAAAGCATGTAGGTATTTTCCTCCCCATCAGTCTCCTTTATATTTTTAGATGTTTTTTATGTGAGTACAATGGCCTCAATATCAAACATTTTAAATGATGCTTGAAATACCAGTCACTTGACTTTGATGTCACAGGCAATTAAATCCAACCTTACCCCTTTCCACCGTTAATAACAGCAATCTCGCCCGGCCTAGCGCCTAATTAATATGTGCTATTTGTCACTTTGCCTTGACACATGTATATCAAAGTGGGGGTGGGGAGAGCGGCTACAGCGGCGAGGAGGTGGCCTTGGAGTGGGGTGGGGGGTGGGGGGGGGGGGGGGAGTGGGAGGTGGAGGGCAGTGGTGTAAGAGTGGTATGCTGGGCTGTCATTAGGTGGCAAGGTAGCACTCCTCCTCTCTCCATCTCCATGCTGCTAAGTGAAAGGCAGGTGTAGTGTCATTTGATTTCATAAAGCAAGACATTTAGGCTGCAGTAGGGGGCTACACAAACTCAGACAGGGATGGTATTGATGTAGATGCTGAACTGAATATTCAGTCATGATATTAGAATTCTGGACAGGTGAATTACAAAATCATGATTAAAATAAATTACTGTGTGAACCCTCTTCTTGATTTATTCTTGGTGATGGTGATGGGGATTATTTTGGCATGTAACGGCACATTTTCACATGGTGGATGCTTAATTTTGGAATGAAAATCTTCATATTGTCTATTTGTCCGTAATTCTGCGCCTTTTAGGAAATCATCATCCTTCACTGGAGTTTGACTGTGGCAAAGCGGTGCTTATAATTAGGCGCGTGTTTGTTTGTGTGTGCGCATGCATGTGTATTGTGCATTTGAGCACATGCCTTCTCATTGCCAGTTTCCACTATGGCTCGGCGGGTGGGAGGGCAGTTCTGCAACATTGCAATGAAATCAATGATCCATGGTTCTTTAGATGTGACCAACAAACTAAGTTGTCATCTCATTCTGAAACAAAAGGGGTGACGGGGGGGAAACTGAAAGCACAGTGCACCGAAGAGGACTAAGATCGCAAATGTGCAGGGTTTCATGCCAGGGAAGTTCTCTGGGGTCAGTAGGCAAACACCAAACATTCTTATATATACGTCCACACTGTACACCCCACCCCCACCCTCACCCCTTCCATCCTCTCACTTTCTGCCTGAAACCTTCTGCCAAATACTGCCAGACTCTCACATCTGTGCTGAAAATGAATTGTATCCCAGAGCACTCTGAGTCAAGGATTCACTTGTAAAGAATGCAGTTTTATTGGATGAACAGACTAATGTACCATGCAGTGTAGTTGCACTAGCATTTTATGCCACATTGGAAGAGTCAATTAATTTGCATAATTCAAACGAGCATGTTCTTCCACTTTGAAGGCATGGCTAGGCATCTTGGATAGTCACATCAGCTCCTCCATTTCTGATAAATTAATCATTCTTGCCATACAATTAATTACATTTATGACAATTTGAACCTTTGTCCCACCCACCGGCCCGGCAATTTTACAGCCAGGCTGCAATATCAGAGCATCCTGATGAAACCCTGGTGATTTAGTGAACACCTTAACAGAGAGCCCATGCCTAGGGCTGAATAAAATTAATATTTTGTTTCCCATCTGGTGGAATCAGCAGAATTAATGAGGGAAGGAGGCCCGTAGCTACACAGAATCCAGGGATCAATCTGCCTCTCTCCGCTGGTTGCTACTCTTTGCTGGAGGTGTGTGTGTGGGGGGGTGGAGGGGGATGAGAGGCGGGTGAGATGAGGGAGATTGTACACTTCCGTCACCCACAATGAACAATTGTGATCACTACTGTAAATGAGTGAGTATGGCAGTGCCAGTCACTCCTCGCAGCCCTGACAGACAGCACAGTTCCCTACCCACCACCACCCTACTGATTAATTTTCAGTCGTGGCTGCCCGTCTGTCGGTCTTTGCCTTTGTCACTTGTTTACAGCCTCTAATTGAATTGCAGTGGGGCAAATGTCTCCGAGCTCGCCGGCGTGGCGTGCTGGCGCTACAGTGACGATGTGCTGTGGCAGAGCGAGGCTAGTTTAGTGCAAATAGCTCAGCATCTGGGCTGCATGTGGTTCTCGTCGCCATGGGGATGGCTAGGGGTCGGAGGGGTTTTTGATGCTGTCAAAACAGGAAGAGGGGAATTTGCAAACTCCCTTATTGTTCAGGATGTTCTACATTGTATATTTTTCTAGATTTTTCTGGGTCACTGGGGTTTTTTATTTCTTGACGAGAAGGGGTCTTTGGTCAAAGCAGAAAGAATAACCCCCAATTTTTTTATTTCTTCTATTTGCTGATTTATTTTCTAGATATTTCATGCGGGGAGGGGGTTTGAATAAAACGCACGAAGAGGGAAATTTGCTTAATCACTCATTGTTCAAGATGTATTACATTGTAGATTTTTTGATTTTTCTTGGCCACTAGGGTTTTGATTCGGCCAAAGCAGGAAAAGGAATGTTTGAAAACATGCTCATTGATCAGGATTCATTATATTACGTTTATTTTCCTGGATTATTCTAGGTCAATGTATTTATTATTTTTCTGGATGGGTGGGGTTTTGATGCTGCCAAAATTGGACGGAAATTTGCAGAATCACTCACCGACTCATTCCTTTGAGGATTTTCTAATATTTCGGGGGCAGTGGGATTTTTATGAATATGTCTGGATCAGTGGGGGTTTGATAACAGTCAAAGCAGCAATACAGTTCATACAATGTGTATTTTATATTTTCATAGTTAGATCATTATGGATCACGACATGTGAATGATGAATAGATGCATCATAGTGACCTAGGTGACCCCATTTGTCAGTGGAAACAAATAGTCATGAATAATAATAAATGGTTTTTGAATACTGTAAAAGAGAAGTTAAATGTATGCAATATAATACATTTTTTGATTATTTCCCCATGGACACCTTTTCCAGACACTAGTGTCACCCTCATAAATGCATGATGAAAAAACTAAATCTTTTCAAAAGTTCATGTTAGTGGAAGCATATTGCCCAAAAACCGGATTCAAAACTTTCCCCTTGTTCAAATGCTTTCAGTTCATTGCAGCACGACTTTGGCTGCACACATACAGAGGCATCACATTGTCATTTCATGTATTCATTTGTGGCTAAGATGCAATTTGGCATTTTGGTCATCCATTTACCAAAGAGGGGAGAGAAAGAGAGACAGAGAAAGCACTTGTATGACAGAATAGGCACTCACACAGTGTCATCCAATCTGGGCACCCCATTACCTCCTTCTTCTGCCCTGTGTGTGAGTGTCTGTCTGTGTCTATACATGTGTGTGAACCCCCCCCCCCCCACCCCCCACCCCTGTCTGTCTTGCTTGCTCCATGCAGCGCTTTGCCGCCTAGAGAAGGTGGTAGTCGTCTCTTTGAAGTATCACTTCAATTATGGGGTTTAACCCCACAGGTCAGCCCTTGATTATTTACACAAAGCTGGTGTAATTCTGCTGGAAAGACTCGCCTTTGCCATGAACACAAAGCCAGGCTTCACTCTAATGGAGTGAATTTCACATCAACACTCGTCCGGTTTTGACCTGCGTCTGATAGGGTTACATCATGTTTGGAAAGTTGCACCTGCCAGAACATACCGTCTTGTAAAATGTACACACCTGACATACAGATGTGTAAGGGGGGGATTAACACGGTGGTGCTCATAGCCTTGCACGCAGAAAAAGTAAGAGCTAATATTATCTTCTAGTATTGTAGCTGTATTGGAAACAGTTGAAACCCTCCTGATGGGTATTAAGTAGTTCTATTTGGGTGTTTCTGATGATGGTTACAAGCGACGTGTCACCATCAAAGATGCCTCAATTATTATTTTTTTACCACACTGAAAGCTTGTTTTTGTGTTTTGTCTGCTTGGCTTGCCTGATAAATTGGGGCCATGTAAAAAACTGATCTTGCCAAAAACAGCATTGAATAATAGATTGTTTTGTTGATCAGGTTGCTGTTTACTTACCCTTTTAAATCCCTATCCTGTCTCCTCTCAGCTGGTGGCCTTCTATTGACTTGTTGTTATTTTTTCATGAAGTGAAGTGGGGGCAATACCAAGTGCTGCTATCACTCCTTCTTAAATAATATAAACAAGAGAACAACAAAAAAAGGGTACGGTCTAAGTCATCTTCCCTGTTAGTTCATTTGAGCCTAGATGGCCTTCAGTCGCTGGAGCATGATGCGTGCAATGAAAATACGAGGGTCCTCTTCTCTCCGCGGCCCTGTGTGCACCACCCCCATAAAAGTTGCAACTGCCAGCTCAGGTGGAAAAATGTTGCAGAGTAAAAGATGTATTCAATAAATAGAGAGGGACAGCATGGGGCCTGGGGAAAGAGTGCATGAGACGGAGGTTTGGAGAGTGGAATAATGGAAGACAAGGTAGATGGGGCATGAGTGTACATTAAACAGCGGTGCTTGACGCCTGTGAGAGGAAGAATACCGCTGGGAATATAACTCTTAACTAGCATTGTCTCCTTTCAATTTAAAGGAAGAACCAGGGCTGTCATCTATATAATTCTTTCTTTTTAAAGGAGGATATCACTGAATTTCAGCATTCAAATGTATTTTCTGTGTCCCGGGATATGTCAGGTGGCACAATGTGAGCAAGTATTACTGTCGCTTACAGCCACACAGTGAACCAAAAAATATCATTCACAGTATCAGCAAAGACTTGTTAGGAGCATAAAATATCACCTATTGGTATAAGATGTACATCGTCAG
The DNA here is from genome assembly GCA_036024295.1 of Nannoperca obscura. NCBI lineage: Eukaryota > Metazoa > Chordata > Actinopteri > Centrarchiformes > Percichthyidae > Nannoperca > Nannoperca obscura. The sequence goes on along the minus strand of JAVQJL010089757.1, from coordinate 27,959 downwards.
AGATTATAAACAATTTATGTCTGCATACACTGATAGTGTATAAATAAAGCAATTTATATAAAAGAATTTAGACTATTTGAAAACTAGTCTAAACAATTAGCTAACTGTAATGGATTAATGCTTGGAATAGTTAGCTAATGGAAACGGGAAAAACCTTAATGTATTTAATAATGGTTAAAAAGCTATGGGTAATGGATAAATGGCTAATATAGTAATCTAAATGTAATCATTTTGGTTAGAATACTTCGCTAAAAGTAACGGATAAATTATAAATAGTGGATGAACGGTAAAAATAACTAAAAGTAATGGATAAATGTTTAAATCGTCCAGCTTCTGCGACTCCAAGTGGTAGAAGTATGAACTGCAACAGTATTCACTTTTATGTAGGTTTTATGTGAAACAAAATAGAAGCTAAACATCTGCTAAACTACAACAAGACCAATCAGTAGAATAAAAATGACAGTGCAGCTACAGTGCAGTGCATGATCTGAATACATGTAATAATCAATAATCAACATGCACATTAAAATACACTGATATGGCGAGTGGTGTCGAAGAAGGGACTGAGCTCATTTGGCTCGGCTGTATAGGTTTGAAACCCCTGATGTATATCCAAGTGACTTTCTAAAGTGAGTGGGTTCCTTGACGGCAGTCGAACCCGTAACAAAACGTGTGTGCGCCTTTAAGTCTCACAATGACGATGATTACAGAGGGAATTTGGGTCTTGATGAAAGATTTTTTTGTGATGCCAATCCATCAAGCTGATACATACCTGTCAACATTTTTTTTTTTTAAAGGAACAGAATTGTGCCATTGTAGTCATGTGGTCGTCACAAGATTCGACGTGGCGCGGCTGTTGATGGGCCTGTGAATGACAGCTGGTCCCTTGATTGTCAGCTCAGCACTCCCATGACCTCCCATGAGTCTATTTGTACCGTACGTACAGTAACACGGCCTCCTGCCAGTGAAAGATTTCGCATAAAGGACAAACGGTTCAGTCGATATGCGGAGATGACAGCGTGAATACTGAAGAAAATGACAATCATTTTAATCTTTTGTCCAGATTTCGGCTGTATATAAAGAGATGTTCAAGCAGTGTCATGGAAAATACTTTTCAATGTAGTCTGATTGACTAAAATAGCATAAAGAGCAGTTTTAGAAATAAATGCTTTCGTCCAAACTATTATCCCCCGCTACAGTAGATGGACGCACATTTTCTCCAACCCCTGTAAATTTGAATAACATAAACAGCTGGCCCTCTGTGCTTTAAAAAGCAAACCAGTCAAAATGCTCCAGAGCGGAGATCTCACAATGTCCTGGTGGCATGTCTTTGTGCCACCGAAGCACATTCATTACACCTCCTTCAGTCAATTTCAGGCAAGGCATGAATTTGAAGATGTGAGGTATCACAGCGCAGAAAATGTCACATTTTCCCCGTCAATCGTGCCAATGTTTCTCTTTCCATGGCCCGGAGAAAAGGAGTGGCCTAAGCATGCATCTCTGCCATCTTTCCATTCCCCACGGAGATATTTGAGTGCGAGATGACTCTCCTTCCATGCTGTGTACACAGAGCGAAAAGAGAATTGGTGCCGGCACATACATGCTTAGGAAGAATAGCAAGTTTTTCCTCACCAATAGCAACAGAGCAAAAGTATTCAATTTACAACATCTGCTTTGCTTCAATAATTAATTGCATTTGAATGTTTTATGAGTAAACTGTGTAATCTTTAGAAGCGAGGATGTGGCATTGTAGTGGCAACCGTTGTAACTTTGTCTTTCATAAACAAGGATGGGATGGTGATGTGTTTCTCCACACCGTTCGTTAACCCTTTCCGGCTTGACCCTTAACCCCTACTCTGTTTATGTTTTGACAGAACATACATTGGAAATATAATTTTTTTTACTCATTAGCACTGGATGGTTTAGCTTTAGATGCTGAGTATTACTCGGTGATGTTTAGGATTGAAGGATTTTGGCTTTGATGAAATTTGAATTATGACAATTCCTCTGCACATTATAGTTGTTGTCTTTACTGCCTGAAGACAATAGCCTAATAGGATCAAAAATGAGGCAACAGTGATTTCAGCCATGCAGCCCAGCTTTATTAACATCCTTTTATCTCTGATATCATCAAAAGGCTATCATCAACTAAAAGTTAACAGCACAAACCCTGAGCTCCTCTATCTCCTGAATGCGACGCACCATCATTTGCTGTGTTTTTTCTGCCCCCGTGACTGATTATCATTACCTTTTCTTGCAAATACCATGCTCATTACGTTAGTGTACAGCCAAAACATTAGTAGAGGGAGCCTATCTCTCTCCCATGAAGGGAGAGGGGAGGAGAAGAGCTATGGAGGCAGATTTTCCCCTAGCCTCAGCAGCCAGCCCTGGCGCGCTTGGCTATTAACCACAATGAACATGGGCTTTGTTATTAACATCTGTTCATCAGGGATCGGGCCCAGGCCTAATCACCCCTCACACCTTCTGTTTCTGCACAAGAAGAGAGGCAATCAAGGGCATCATTTGGCAGCTGGCTGGAACTACTAATGCTTTTCTCCTGCTCTACTCTGCCCCCCCCTCACTTCATCGCCTTTTCTCTCCTCACTGCCATCATTTTTTTCCTCTCTTTTCTCCCCTTATCCTCAAAAAATGTCTCTCCCACCCTCTTATGGGATTATGTTATTTCAGAAGAAAACACACACACACACACACACACACAGACGAGGACATTTACTGAGGAAAATTGACACACACACACACACACACACACACACATACAAATGGACATAGAGGCAGAGAGTGAACCTTTGATAGCAGTGAGATGGTAGATTTACTGATGGCCGTAACAGTCCGGCACCATGGGTGGTTCACATGAACTCAACCTCATCTCAGTCTCTCTCGTCTGTTCCTCCCACTGTATCGCAGGCAGATGTTCACAGGTTCATATCAGCCCCCAAAACAACATTGAGACAGGGTGTGAGAGAAAAAGACAGACACAGGAAGAGATAGAGGGAAAGATGTGAGAGCCAACAATGGCGAGAAAAGATAATAGCGTGATTGACAGATTACCAGTGGGAGATACTATATGTCAATAATAAAAATAAAAAAAAGAATCACTGCTACAGATTCATTCCCAGAGCTAAAGCAATACGTTTTTTGAAGGTAATATTGCTGCTAAAATATGTGACCCTCATACATCTAGGACAGCAAACTGAGTTACTCCTTTTTTTAAATTGCAGTTTCTTTTATGATCTTTCTTTTTTTCTTTTTTTGACGTTTCTGGCTCTCTCTGCATGTTTGTCTGTGTCAAGGCTGTTGCGACCATATGATATGTATTTTTCTGCCGCAACTTATGCCAGAGATTGCAGCATTTGTTGTCGTCGGATTAATCCCTTTGTCAGCTCCGGCCTCTTGAACACATTGTGTCTCCTTCTGTTACCCGCAGGAAGGAAGGACTGGGGCATCTGTGTTTGGGTTGGCTATGTCTAAATCAGCACTCCTTGTCCTATCGCAGTAAGGATACACACACACACACGCACACACACACTCTCTCTCTCTCTTCTTCCAGTCCCTCTGAATGTCTGTTTCTAACTGAGAACAACATGTCCTCTTCTGTCTCAGTAGAGGGGCTTCACAACACAAAGCCCTTTCATGTGTGGATGCGGGTCTGTGATGGCTGTCACATTCTGGCGAAGTTCTCCAGGGCTGTCAGCTTGAGATGATGTTTACCAGGATGCTGCTGTCAATCAGAAAAGTTGCTATCACTGATATTGCTTTGCAATCTTTCTTTGCGGTTAAAGGGCTGGTCCACCAAAATTACAAAAAAAGAAACTGTTTCAGAGGTGGGTGTCGCAAAACGTAGGCACATTAAACCAGAAGTGTGCATGGCTAGATATTACTACACTTTAAAAATATCTGAATCTATTTCATTGAATTATCTTTAACTCAAATGTTTGAATGTGTCATGCTAGTACTGGCAAATGTAGCCTCGAGCCGCTAGCCTCAAGCAGAGACGAGGAGCGGGCTGCAGAGGTCTGGTAAACTCATTTCTTTCTAACTCCACACCCCTCAGATTTCTTTTCCCCATTTTCTAACGTTTCAGCCTCAACTGGCGCTGACTCAAGTGACATCACTTGAGGCGCTTTATCAGACTTGATGCAGCTGCCTCCAGAGCAAAAATGATTTCATACAACTTACATTTTTAGGTTAAAATAACTAAATGCTTTGTAAAAGAAAATATCAGCATGTGTTTTACTGATTTTGGGTGTACTTTGACCATTTAAACTTGCCTCATGTTTGTTTTATTCTAAAACTCCATAAATGTTTAGTGCACGAAATAGCATGGAAACATACATAATTTAATTGTAATCCTTCTTTCGCGTGTTCTTTCAGAGAGTTGGGTCATCCATCCATACCCAAAACTTAATGCATCCATATGTTCATGTGCATGTGTTAGCGTGTTACTGTAATTAAGTGTATTTTCTGTATCACTTTGCCCTCCTGTTCCGCAGACCTAATTGACTTCAGATATTTGCACTAAGAAAAGTGGTTGCTTACAACATTTAACCAACACGCAAACACGATACGATCTCCTGCACCCCCCACCACGTGTACTACTGCTAAGTGTGAGCAGGATTTGTCTAATTATCCTGTTTGCAGGCTTGGAGCATCACTTTTAATGAGGTATCAGGTCCTCAAGGTCATTTCCGTTTTTCCAGCTCGTGTGTACGACTCTGTGTGAGTGTGTGTTTTCTCTTCCCTTCTGTTTGTTTGTGCTCTCTTTTTTAATTGAAAAATGTTGACTCAGGTTGCCCCATCTGTTAAGTGAGGAGCAGCATGACTGCAAATAATTATGACCTTTGCAGTCTGTCTTCTCCCAGAATGCCGTTTTGTCATGGAGAGCACTGCTTGTAAAGTGTTGTTGCACTTTCTTTATGAATACAAATATATTACCTGAGGATACTTACTACTGTGCGATCATTTAGAGAATTGACTCTGAATGTGTAAAGACTCATTTCTTTTCCTTCCATTGTCACACTACCACATGTTTGTCTGTAATTCATATTTGCTTCCTCCCTTCACTCTCTTTTCCCATTCCCAGCTGCGGGGGTCAAAGATAACGCACTCGCTTGACGTTAGTCAACAATAGCTTTTTGGTCATGGCTCACAACGCCCACACTTTACCGCTAAAGACAAGGGTCGTCAATTTTATTGTTTAAAAGTCATTCTGCCTAACCTTTATTGACTCCATTTTCTTTCATTTCTTGACCTAACTACCCGTTCAGTTCTCGTCTCCTTCTCACTCGATGGCTTCAGTGCATATGTATTCACCACGCAAGACCTCTCTCGTTTCCAGTGTTCCCTTCATTGTTGTCTCATTCTTCACGGACAGCTCTATTTCTGTAATGGTGCATGGTCAACCATTATCTCTCTATCACACATTTGTCTGTCTAAGGCACTTCCCCATATATAGATTGATAGTTTCACCTTTGTGTCACCTAGACTTGCTTTGTCCAGAGCATTTTTTACGCGTCTGAAACCTCAAACCATGCCTTGGCTTACAGGGCTAGTACAGCTAGCCAAGCTAAACCGCCACCCACATAAATACCTGTGATTCAATGGGAGGAAGGGAGCCCACAGTGGAAATGATAACAGTGGAACTGGTCTAGGCCCATATAGCCAGGGGAGTGCTGGTGTCCCTCCTCTGTCAAAGTAAAAACAGTGAGGTGCTAAACACCTTCCATCCCAGCAGTGGCGGGGGGCTCACAATGCCATTAGAAAAAGTGTGGAGAAACACTTGGAGTGTCAATTCCTCAGGCTGGTTATACTGCAAGTCTCTGTGTGTCCATGCTATTGTCATGCCAGTATGACAGAGAGACAGGGGGTGGGTGCTCTAGGAATTATATTGAGGATCAAGAGAGGATATGGGGATAGCATGTAGAGGTGGGAGGATGTGAGGGATGTTCTGTACTACTGTATATGTGGTCTGACCCCAGCAGGGCTATTTAACTACTTAGCGGCAGGCGCGGTGCGGTATGGTGAAGAGCCCACCAACACAAACAGGAGAATACAACGTGGTACTAATGACTGTGCATGCATTAACATACACACAAACACGTGCGCATGTAATGACAGAAACATACATGCACAGTCGCACGTGATAGCAAAGAAAAGTAGACCGGGCCTTGATGGGTTAAATGGCCTTGTCCCCCCCCTGTGTTGAGGGGGAATGTGCTCCTGTGCTGTGAGCGATCGCTTCCTCTCTCTGGGGCTCCAGCATGGGGCCAGACTGGTGGCTGTTAGCTGGAGATGGATGACTTCTCATCCTGCCCCTTCCGACAAGTAGAGTGCACAGGCAGAAAACAACACAGAAAACCTGAACGTGCAGCCAGGAGGAGCACTTTTGTTTATACAGTAGACGGTGCGTGATTTTAGTGAAAAATGACAAGCGAATCAAACGGATGCATCATCTTCAAGACTAAGATGTGGTTTTGTCTGAGATAGCATATTTTATTGCTTTTAATACAACAATTTAGCATGATAGCCAAAATTATGTGACCCCTGAAATATCAACTTTAAACGGATAGAAAAATGGAAAACAACACATCCAGCTGCACAGTAGAGATAGTAGCCCCTAACTGCCCACAGTTCATCACACAGGGGACTGTTTTTATTTTTCATTTATTACTAAGGGTGGGTAAATCAAATCTTTCTTTCCATATTCTTGTGATATCAGAACAGATATATTTTAATACGGTAAATTATGAAATTCAGTTAAAAAATATATTTATAGATAAAATACCCAGATGAGGATGGGTATTTTAGCTAATGCAGGGAATCAAGGTATTTCATCACACTGATGCAAATATCAGGCAAATCCAATATTCCCATAAAGCAGTCCTGATTATTGATTTGCAACAACCAAGCAATGGCCTGACACACCATAGGGCTTGTCACTTTTTATATGAAATTCAAACTACTGTTGAACACAAGAGAACCATTTGATCTGTAATCATCTGTTTCAAATTCAAAATTCTGAGTGTATGTACAGGCCTCGCACCCCAGCGAGGGGTGTTCCTAAAACACATTGTCTGTTTGAGCCATTAAACTACACTATTGCTGTCACGCTGAGAGGACAATCATGACACCGAACCATTTGAGAAGTAATATGTGGAAGTGTTTTGGATTTGATGTTATAGATGGAAAAATTGATAACAGTACGGCTGTTTGCTGACTTAAAAAAGTGCACCTGCCTTTCAGTAACGTTAGCTTGTCACTAGTGAGGCAGCAGAAGGACCATGAACGAATGTTAATTCCACAACGTAGTTTCAAATTAGGCTAGTAAATTGAATAAATGACATGTTAGTTTAAATTTGTTGTTTATTAGTGTAGAAAAACCGCTTCATGATTGAAAAGTTTCTATTGAGCCATGTTATGTGTCACAATGTCGTTCAATCCCATGTATTATGTTGACTTTACACTACCCCATTGATTGATTACAACGATAGAGATCAAGCTCAAACATAGTCCAAAAGGTGTAAGAAAAAACGTATCCCATTATGCTCGGTACATGTGTGTGACCACATGAGTTACTGCACTTCATCTTCACTCTACATGGTCCAAGAATGGAGGTCACCCTCAAAGACCAGTACAAAGAGCGGACTGATCCTGTGGTGTTGACTTTAACATAATGTCCCGCCTCCCCTCCGCAATGTTCAGAGAGGCCTGAACAATGTATCTAAAGTGAAGTTCTCCCAGCAGGTGGAGGTTCAATCGGGTCCCAGACCAGAGGCACCTCGGGAGGGATCGGATGGCTGCTGCCTGTAGGCCTGGCCAAGGTTTGACCCGCACTAAAAAACAGGCCTGTTCCAGACCATTGCTGCTCTCCCCCTGCTAAAACAACACCAGGGAAAGTGTGCGTCAATATAGGCATAGGTTTGGGTGTAAATGACGTGTGTGTGTGTGTGTGTGTCTGTGTGTGAGTGTGTGAAAGAGAGAGAGAGTCTGAGTGGTGAAAGAGGGGCATGTAAAAGGTGTACATGCACCTGAAAACACTGACCCAAACCTGGGTAAACACACAAATGACCACCTCGTGGGTTTCCTTCTTTGAACTCATGTGACGTGCAGCTGAATGTGTCAGCGCACAAACTTATGACCCGTGTGTGTGAAGCATTCTTTATGTGAGGTCAAATGTGCTATTTATATAGATGTACTTGAAAGCATGATGTTAAAGTTGTCGTATACCGAGTACTCTTAGTTTATCATAATGAGATTAATACTAAACTTCTATGGGGATTTTAGAAAAAATTATTTAAGGAGGTACAAGTTTACTTTTTAGTTTAGTTAAAAAGGTGCATCTTTCCCCCCCCTGGTTTAGTTTTAAGAAAAGGTGACTATAAAAGACTGCCTATAGGTCAGACATGTGATAGGGCTGGGACTACTGAAATCTTAACGGCCGTTGATGGCCACCAGCTGCAAGGCCCCGCCCTTTGGTCAGTGAGTGATGGGCCAAACTTGACCTCCTCTCTGAGCAGCAAAGAGTACGGGGCTGGGGGATTGAAAACATCCTCTCCCAGTGATAGCTGTTTCAGGGACCGGAGACACGAGAAACATGGCCTGCCAGTCACGCACACACTCTGTGGTATCAAAAAGAGCTGGCAGTGGCTCGTCAAACATGTCACCATTGCGCCAGGTAGACTTCGCAGGCCAAGCTGAGCCAGCAGGACACCACTGGTCACAAACTTTACCAGCTAAAGAGACGTTTTGTTTACAAAGAGGGAATGGCAATGTGAGGTTTTAAACCTAAAAACGTCCATCACCTTCTACTTACCATTGCAATACTACTTACACACAGTATGTACTGGAGCTAAGTTGGCTACAGAAAGTGATCCACTGTGGATTCTGTCCAAGATTCAGCAAGACATCTGCTCTATTCACAGAAATGTCAGACTGGTGACTGACAGGAAGATAATCTGAAAAAATGAAAATATGCATACTTCATGTCTATGTGCGTGAAGATGTGTATATACAGAAATTGTCCTGAGATCGTATTCTTTAGCACATTATACTCTAGGAGTATATGAGAGAGGACTTTCAGTACATGTAAATACGATTTTATCCTGTGATTGGGAAACTGTTTATAAAGCAAAATAATATTTGATGTCGACTTAATGTGTGCACAAAGGAGATCAGTGGCCCTGGCTGGTGATTCTTTACTAAATCAATGTGGGGCTAGTAATGGCGCACACACACACACACACACACACACACACACACACACACACACACACACACACACACACACACACACACTCTTATATATAAACAAAAAAAAAATTCCCGGTTCCCAATGCATGGATTTCTATTGAGGATCCAGTGTATACAATATTCTGTGATTTGAGGAAACACATGAAGAAAGAAAGGCAGAGGGAACGGGTGAGACAACAGTGAAAGTGCCTTTGATTGTAATTGACAAAAAGACCATTTTGGGGATATGAGGGTGGGTTATGTGTGGGTTGGATGTTTGCTTTTCTGTTGATTTGCAGAGTCCCGCAATTTTAATCAGCAACGTGAACCCTCTAAAAAGCACCTAGAGGTGATTTTAGCTTTTTCCTTTTTAAGAATAGTGAGTCTGAGACAGAAATAAGAAATCTAAAATAAACATTTTTTTTCTGGAATTCTGATTCTTTAAATAAGAGTTAAATAATTTACAGCCCATTTGAAGTATGTACCATGCATGGGAAAAGTAAGTGATACATTGCTGTTTACAGAGACTTTTGCGGTCTAATCTCAGTCCAAAAGTCATCCCGGTTTCTCCCTTAGTTTTCAGGTGATAATGGGAAGCTCAGCTGATCAAATTGCAGTTGTTGTTGTTGTTGGTGGTGACCTAGCAGGAAAACTGACATGTGTCACAACGCGGTGTGGAGAGATTTCTCTCGCCGTAGAAGCAGGTATGACAGCGAGCTGTGCAGAAGGTATATGTGACTTGGGGATCGGGTTGAGTTAGCCACATATAATGTTAAAGAGGACATCTCCTGATAGTCATGCTTGAGAAACGGCATGAGAAAATGATGTGCGCCCAGGTGGTCAAATGCTCTTTTTGTCTCTCAGCAGACAACCAGTGCTGCTTTTATTGCCGTTCATCACTTTAAAGGAGGACCCATGGCGGGTGTTTACGGTTCCTCGCTTCCCCTCGGTTCTGCATGCTTCCATGCTCCCCTCGCCAAACGAGCAGGAGCTTTTGTTGTAGAAGGGAAAGTGAAAACTTGCAAGGGCCTATAATATATGGTGTGAATATATGGTGTGTGAGTAATAAACCATACATCTATTGATGTCAAGCTACTTGGAGTCCAGACTCGCTCATATTCTACACGCCTTTCATAAGGACCCCGTATGCGCACCAAGTTTAATCCATACAATGACACTCAATTCATTTTATACTATATTATATGTATACAATAGTGGTCCTATTAGGCAACCAGGCTGGAACATATTGTTGCCAGTCATTAGGCCCAGATTAATACTTGCATAGATATACATAAAACCCAACAGAATGATATCGCTCTGAGTTGGCATCCATAAATTGTGGAGATATAGTGTCGCCAGATAGAAGGCATATGGCCGTGGTAGGACACTGCTCCTTGTAATTGAGCGGCAGAGCAAGCAGTCCATAAAGATGCCAAGACATAGTTAAATATTTATGTAGATGAATGGAGTAATAAATAAATGGTTAAATGAATAATGGCTCGACTAACGTGATCGCAATAGATAAGTCATGTTTTATTCAGGACCTCTAACCCATTTAAAGAGAAAAGAGGACGGTATTCATATAAGTCATTTGTTTAAATTCCCTCTGAGTGGAAGTAAAGAGAAGGTATTTGCATCTTTAATGGTCAGTTTAATAATTGTATGGCCTTAATAAAGTTATGCACACACCCTTTTATGCAGAGCTACAGTACAAAGATGCCTTTGGTGATCTCAGGTAATATTTCTTCAGTTGAAATCAAATGTAATTTTCTAGAAAGAAAAGACACTGCAAAATGGTTATGTAGTAAAATGTGAGTTAATCAGCGGAGCTCCTCTCTTCATATTCTCTGTATTATACAATTAGTGTTCCTCTATCTAACAAAACCATTTCCTCCCTTTATAGACACATGAAAGTCGCCCTGTGCTTCTCTTCTGTGGAGATATTGTATGACTGGACTCCCCACTGAGTTTGACCAGATTGCTGTTTTGGCATGCCCTCTACAGGCTGAAAGTGGAACTGAGAGTACACAGGCAAGTGGAAAACTGTCCTCTGAGACTATCTTTTCAAAAATGACTACGAAGGCATATGAACAGAGACCTTATTAATCAAAAGAAAGCACTGTTCTGTCTTCAAATTTGACCGACGATATTGCTAGTGTTACTATCTGTGTTGAAATGCATTCACCAAAGTCAACATCCCCAAAGTGGACAGCGTTATACTGTGTCTCACTCGCAACCGATGAGATACTCTCCCGAGTGGAGACGAGGGAACAGCTGTCAGCAGCATAGACACAGAGTCCCACTGTGAAGTCAGGACCACATCAGACATGAAGCTGTCCACAGCATGCCAGCAGGATTTCACTCTTTGTCCTTCAGATTCTCCCCTCTTCTGCCCATGGATGAAAAGATGATTCCATTGTACCATCTCACAGTCACAAATACAGTTCGTCATTACCTAGTTGTCTCAATCATTTTCACAACAAGAAATACCAAAAGAGTCCCGTAGTCACAGTACACGGAAATATTTTTGTCAGTGTGTATTTACTTTCACAGTGTAAAAAAGAGAGATGTTAAATATATTCATCAACATCCTCTAATTCATAATTTTGAGTGAATTCATGTTATTTGGAATTTTGCTGGTGACCCTCTTGAATCTCCCTGGGGCCCTGGGGGCCCCCTAGGCAGCCCACACTACTTTACTGTATATAAAAATATTTGCATACATGCAAAACAATCCAATTGCATAAAAGCAGTGTTACTTTCAAAAATCGGGGGTGGGGTGTGGGGGACAGACTTTTTTTTTTTTAGGAGTTATTAGACGAGAGGAGGAAGAAGAAGAAAGGGGATAAACTCAGCACGATTTCATGATTTGTCTGTAAAAACCGCGTGATATTTCGATGGAAGAAATCATTTTCAGGATGAATTGTTTGTGTTCATGTGCTTCTTTGCCTGTGTGTTCATGTGTGTGTGTATGGCTAAGTGTGTATTTGCCTATCCTTTTAAGGCTCTGCCTTTCCCTGTGTGTCTTCATTGTGGGGCAGCTGAGGCCCTGCCTGTAGCTCTGTCCAGCACAGAGACTCAGACACCAGCTGCATTCACTGTCACAGACCTCTGCTGGCCTTTGATGTCCGCTCTGCTGCCCAGCCCCTGACCACAGAGACACAGCGTATCCACCAACCATCTCCAGTAAAAAAAAAAAAAAAGACAGAAACAACTCACTCCTATTAACATGTTTTTATTATCTAACGGGAGAGGAGAAGTTGTTTGATATCCGTGGACAAAAAACAAGCTGTTCGGGTCTGGGCACTCTGGGGTGTCTGACTGATTGACTGCATGGGCAAAGTTCCCAGGGTCTGTCTTTGTGTCCAACTGCTTTTCAAACAGCCCCAGGCTTGAGAGAGTTTTGCCTCGGGCAGAAAAATGATAAATTAGAATTACATTTCACCAAATCATAGGCTCTAGGTTTGGACTAGAAAGGTGCAAGAATGAAATGAGATAGGCTTTTATCATGTGGAATCAAAGGACAATGGTGTTGACGTGAACGCATTTGTCCTTTGGAAGAGTAATCATATGAATATGCAAAATAAAAGACGGGGCTTCCTGCTGCTGTGTTGATGCAATTGATAGGACACTTCTGAATTTGATTTAGTTCAGTTTACATTTTTGCACATTAGCATTGAAATGCACAACCTGAATCCTAGTTGCACTTGATCATGTGCAGTTTGTCTGCTGAATGAAATTACCATTAATAATACGGATTATGCATATGTACATTTATTTTTCTAATTAATTTAAAGCAAATGAACTAATTTGATGTAGAACTAGGAAGGATCTACACTTAAGCAAATAAGAAACAGAAACTTAAAATATCACTGTGTTCAGTTTGCAGTTATCTCTGCAATGCATCTTCCAAACTAGAGTCAGAGAAGGCTCAAACTCGGGCTTACCTGCCACCCCCTTTTCTCTCTTTCCTTCCTGTAGTTAGCAACTTAAGAGACAACAAGGTGAGTACAGAGCTGTCCAGCCTCTGATGAGTGGAGCAGAGGGGCCGGCATCAAATACATGCCTCCTTAAGAAAAACGGAAAGAAAACGAGTGAAAGAAAGAAGATGGAAGAAAATTGAAAGAGAGAGCGAACAAAATGTGCTAATCCTATCATCCTTTGTGCTTTCGTAACAGAGGTTTTACAGACAATGTTTGTATCATAACCTCTCTTCCCCAGGTATAATGGCATTTCCATCACAGGCTGTGCTGTATCACAGACAGATGACACAGACATCCGCGTAAACCCCAGGATAGCAGCTCGCTTCACGATCGTTGTTAGCCTTAAAGCCCTTGCGCAAGCAACTCACAAATGCCTAATGGTCTTTATCATAAATATCAGTACTGCAAAGGTTATAGTTAGATATATATGTCCCTGTGCCCCATTTAGTTGCATAGCAGACACTTTTGACTGATGCTGCTTTCAAATAGGTAGAAGCACATTGATAGAGGAGGCTTAGAGCTAAATAACAAGTAGGTTACTCTCAGGGTAATCTTAATGCAGGTGAAATATCTACTCTTGTGTAAAGGTTATCTCAATATACCTTCTACATTGTTCTCTCAAATCTCAGCAACCTTCGCAGTTAAACTAATGGAAGACCTTGCCATTTTACAATAGCATGACTTAGAGGCAGGACTGCAAACTTAGAAAACAGTCTGCATCAACACTCGTTAAGACCCGCTAAGACTCTGCAGCTTTCTCCTCTCTAGAGAACCACAGACCGACTACTTAAGTTTTGACTAATGGTTTACTGGACTGAATTATAATCACATGATAATATCTATTGACTATCATTGATTTGCTATTAGAGGACTAGTTCAACCTTGATTTATAGCACCAGACCATTGAGTCCAAGGCCATAAAGGGATCATTGACAAGCAACAATAGCCCTTCTTAACATGCCCCTAAGGTCCCCTCCAGCACTGGATCAATAGCTGACCTCTATAGCCATTATTAACTGGCAATAGCATTTCACCTTTTTCTGAAAATGATGTACAGTATCTGTCTAAGTGGAAAAGGAATACATTGTTCTTAACTTTGAGCTAATAGGCTTCAATAGTGTGCTGTGACTGATGTGTAGGAGAAATAGACAATTATACGTACTGCTTTTCTTGATTGATAATAAATCAATAAAATATCCGAAAATTGGGCCTCTGGTGGCCTAGTGGCTAAAAAGCTGTAATCTCAACGTCCCCAGTGCGAGTGTGACATGTCGTTCCCCATCTCTCTCTCTCTACTTTTAAATAAAGTTATAAATGTCCAAAAGTACATAATACATTTTTAGTAGTGCCAGTTTCCCTCAGACATCTTTATTTAAGAAGCTGGTACCAGCCAATGTTTGGCACTTTTGCATGAAAAGTAACTCTGATTACTCAATTATTAAAATATGTTTGAACATAGTAGCCTAAACTGCAAACAACACTAGAGAGCGTGCTTTTTCCTCTATACCATAAGCATATTTTGAGTAAAGGATGTTAGGATCAATGCCATTATGGTAAAAAAAAAACAACTACTAAATGTTTCTTCCTTGCATACTTTTTCTTCTGCATATGGAGAAAATGAATAGTATATTTTATTGTCGTTATTATTTAGTAGAAAATATATTATTCAAATCACAAAAGTTGGTAGTGTACTGAATGTAGATTTATTTATTTTAGTTAATAATTGCCAAGACGTGTTAGAGTATCTGAGTCAGTAGTGTGCACTTGGTTATAAAAGCCACAGTTGCTCTCCATTAAGGAGGACCTGGGGGGACAGAGTATCTCTCACCGAGTGACCTTTATTATGAAAAGAGCCCGTGGGTCATTGGATGTGACACAAATGTATTAGGCTGATTAGGGCTGCGGCCCTGACCGGAGCCCGCAGGTGTCCAGCAGCATGACACCAGCCTCTCTCTGTCCGATTTAAGAGTAAATGACAGAGGCATGGATGTGACCTTTTTAGTTAGAAGAGAAAACTAGCCATACAGGATGAGGAAAGGCCGATTCTTTGGGTAGTGCTCTGTTTTCTTTAAGACAAGAAGTGAGGAATGTCTTTTTCCTCGGTTTTACACAGAAAATAGATGACACTGCTTAGATTCCTCTCATGGCAATGTTGATTTGATAAAGGAATTATTATTTTTTTGTATAATGGAAGCTACCAACTTTCAAACTTTCAAAAAAGTGCAGGTCTGCGTGCAGTGTGTGTCTGTCGGTCAAAAGAATCCACTAAGACAGGTGATGTGGGTGAGTAATCCATTAGAAGGATACAGAATCCCTTCCTCAGCAGTGCACAGTTTGAATGCTCTCAGCAAGACCTTGACGGGCCCCAGAGCCAGGGCCTGTCAAGCCAGGAGGCAGAGTGATGGAGAGCCCCCACCATGGTGCACTGGACCCTGGCTCTCACCCACGCACTGCCACTGAGGCTGCACACTCAGGGGCCCTACGGTCACTGCAACACAATCCAGATGTACTCTAGTGTGCGTGTGGATGTGTGCAGGTATACATGCGCTGGGCGTACACGCACATGTTCTTCTCACTAAGGGTATGGGACTGTGCCAGCAAAGGGTCAATGCAGATTAAGATATTTCCTGCCACTCTCCTGTCTGTCTGTCTCGGGAGCTTCGGATATTTCCATTATTGCAGGAAAATCCTTAAACCTTGTCAGCCAATGACAAGCAGTCCCAGAGGACACTGGGCTTTAACTCTGAGGGACATTAATGAAAAGGCAACCAGGTCCCTTAAGAAATACCACTAGTGCTGCACCACATAATGGCCAAGAGGCACTGAAAAGCAGGGCTGTTTCTTACATGGGAAGTTTGCAAAAGTTCAGCATGTCTAGGCTACTGGTCTGACATGAGCAACCACGAACATTTCACAGTAACTAGACCTGATAAACAGTGTTCAACGGACAGTCATGATCAGATTCCTGACAAAAACCAATGCCGTTCCTGTAGTGTTTGTGTGTTTTCCTGCCCTTGTGAACATACAGTAACTGCCTGTGTACATACTTGTGATATACCTCCTGAATGTTGGGTAATATAGTAAATGATTTCAAATTAGCCCAATAAGCCATCGCCACGATGAACAATCTTATTATAAATCAGATCTCACAGGACTTATTAAAGCAAAAGGAGAAGCTCCAACTTCACTAATTGGTGCAATGATTTTTTTTTAAATAAGTGTGTGTGATTCCTTCTCCACCAATTGCAGAGAATAAAGACACTCTGGGATGTTATGAAACTGAATCAGTAATGCAGAGCACTGCTGTGTCTTTATTGCATATCTGGGGAGCTACCAATTCATAAAAAGAAAAAAAAACACATTACATTATGGAATTTGCTTGCCTAGGGGTTTGGTTTATTGAAATTAAAAAAGATGTCATCAAACTTCAAAGTCTTTTGTAAATATGTTGGTTAATTTATTGATGCAAGCATCTACAATAATGGTGCATTAAAGAGTAAAGATTAAAAGACTAGAAGTTATTAAGAAGTGATTCTTAGTTGCTGACACATTCATAATCACAGCAGTGTCTGTAGAAACACTTGAGTCAAACTTGGAGCATCAAAATATTAAAATGATTATCAAAGCTATGCTGCAGATCCTGTGATAAGCGTATATAATTACAAATTACTTTAACAATACAATACATTAACATTCTATCACCGTGTCATGATATCGCTAGGTTTTTTGATGTGTATTTGTGTGTGCAGTGGACGATGGTGTGTGTGTGTGTGTGTGTGTCAATCCTGCCAGCCTGAAAATCAGTTTTGGCTGTGAAATCCCTGTCAGTGCTCAGGGCTTAGGCATTTTGATCTGCATGGGAAAGCTGCTACACTAATAAATGGCATTTACCCGGAACGGTCACATTGTCTCACTGTAAAAGTTCTATTCATTTTTCATTCGTCTGGTGAGGACTTTTACTGAAATCAACAGCAACCAGATCAGATCAGCTGCATAATCTCTCGACAAGAATCCCTTATCTTTCCAGTAGGACATGGTAAAAACGCTGTCAAACCCATAATCAGATGAGAAAACCAATATAGATTTTAGTTGTGCATCCACAACAAAGGTAGATCAAGGATGTGTTTACCGCAGCTAGCAAAAAGGCTGGAAGCTAAGGGAAACGGTTAGCCTAGCTGCCAACGCGGTCTAGTTGACATGTTATCTTGTCATTTAAAATATTACTCTGCTTTATTACAAACTTAGTTAAGAACCACAAGCAGGCAGAGAGATTAAAAAAAAAAAAAACCCAAGTGAGCAAAAATGTGGAGGAAAAAGAAACGATGGCCAGTGTCTAGAATTATCCTTTAACGTGTTGAAATAAATATATAAGTGCAGCAGCAACTGTATTCTTGGATAACATGTATCTACAATGCTATACTATACTAAATACTATGTATTTACTATGCTTTGGAGTTGTTAAAAGGAATAGTTTTCCTCACTTTTGATGGAGCAAGGCTCACAGCTTTCTTATGAGTCATGTCTTTGTGCTAATGCCATTAGACTGAAGGTTTGATAGCAAACATTCCCAAAATATTAGACTGTTCCTTTAAACCCTTGGGGCTATAAACCCACATACTGTAGATTTTGAAGATTTCGCCATCAAATATTTGTACAGCTGTATACTGCCGGTTGCATAAGTTAACCAGCTACCATCAAAATATCATTAACAATAATTGAAACTCTCTGTTGATCTCTGCCCTCTAGGTGTTAGGGCCATCAGATGTAGTTATGTAAAGGAGGACATGATGACAGTGGATGATTGTGTGTGTGTGTGTGTGTGTGTGTGTGTGTGTGTGTGCGAGAAAGAGAAAGGTGAGCATGGTCGGTAGCTTGGACAGTTCGCGACCCAGCGGGGACATTGGCGCTCCGGCTGGGTAGGTAATGATATCAGATGCCACACTCCACAACAACAGGTGCCTTGGCACTGCCACCTTCTACCTCCACGCTGTGTCAATGACATCAACACCGACCCACTGGTTAATTATAGATCACCAATCCCCTGCTCTTCACTGTTCAGCCATGAGAGGAGCACGAGGCTATTGGGGAGATGTTCTGTTGAAGCAGGTTGACAGGTTTGATGTAAAGAACATGACACCACAAGTAGAATCTTTCTTTCCCCCATGGTGAGCTTTTTGTTTTTATGTAAATGGAAACTCATCTCAGTATCACTGAAAACCATGGATTGATTTTTTTTTTTATTGAATATCTAATCATGAAATCATGTAATGCAAGGCTGTTATATGTAACCTGCTAAACATTTCCCACAACTAAGAACTGAGCTTACCAGTTCAGGTTACCAGTTCACTCTCGCTGGTTAACGGACCCAACCTTTGGACTGCTAACAAACTTACAAAAAATAGGTGACATGCTAATCGAAGCTTCTATTTTTGCTTTTAATGAGTGGCCAATAATACAATCCAAGGTGTAAAAAACATACCACTCTTTCTTTGTTTTGTGGCTTTGTCTAAGCCTGATCTGCTATTTCCACATATCAGACCAACCACTTTATTATTCCTTACAAAAATCCAAAAGTAACGCTTAAATGCAATGGCAACAACAAACTCTGAAACTCCCAATTGCAAATCCCAGTCTGTGCATTGGAGATCATGTGCTACGTTAATACAAAGAGTCTGGGTTGCAATAAATGTGAATGATATGTTTACATGTTTATTTCTGCTAATAGACTCCTGTTTTTCATTAACTACTGCGCCGCCCCCCAACTCCAGTTTTGTCCATGAAGGACATATGATTTTTGTTGTCTTGTACATCATATGCTCAGAAGCCTTGTGACTAATTCAGGAGAAGTGTTCAGCTCCGGGGTGGAGATTGGGAGCAGATTTAGGTGCAGCATTTGGATGACCATATGGAACTCTTTGTGGCGCCAAGAGACCATGCAGCTTGGAAACCTGATCACCATCTCCCTGGTGACAGCTGGAGCCTTTACACCATCAGAACATTTGTGGACTTCTAATTTGTCATAACCACCTCCTGTGGCAAAGAAATATGCTGCAAAAATTAGGTAAGCAAAGTTTGGAATTTCTGGGACAGAGCAAGATTTCGGGAGTGGGGCCAAGAGAGATAGAGAGGGTTTAGGAAATGGGAGGAAGTGTGTGTCAGTGCATGCAGGAGTCTTTTTTTACGCTTACATAACTCCCTCTACTTCAACTGATGAACCGGTGTTCTTGGTTCAAATTATGGGAAAATTTTCACTGCTCGGGAAAAAAAGAAATATTGTGAAGATTATATGTACCCCACCACAAGAAGACATTTTTGTCATGTCTCTTGGCATTATTGGAATACACACAGAGACTGCCTCTCAGTGCCCTCTGGAGATTTGAGAGGGGTTGTCCTTGCTCCTGTCCAGTCATTATTTCACAAGTGCATGTATGAGTGTGTTCCTGTGTCTGTGCGTGCAAGTCATGTGCATGTACCTCTGCACCCAGTGGTTGTCAGTCAAGCACAACCCTCTCTCTGCCTGAAGTCTCCGAAGAGAGCTGCTGGTTTCTAGTAGCTTGTCAGTAAATATCCCATTAATATTTCATGGAACTGTGTCTTTGTTGCAGCGTTCTCTCTGTGTACCTTGTTTCTCCCATTTGTCGGAATGGACCATGTACCTTATGCTCATCAACCAGAAAGTACCCCCCCTCCCCCCATTTTCCATCTCCACTGTGTAAAGTGTTTTCTGCCTGAAGGCACATTCTCTTGTCATTGTTGTACTCTCACAGCCTTGTTGTGGTGTGATGTAATTGTTTTGCTCCGAGACCTTTCACATAGCACGCTGAAAACAAAGAAATGGTTTCATGATCTATACGACTTTAAACCATTTAAACTCACACTCAGAGTGCTTAAACCATGATTATTTAGCTAACAAATTAATGACTCTCTAACAAAGGCTCACAGTAACAGAACAGTAATTAATTTAATACAACTCGGGTATCGGCGGTCAAATTGGTGTAGTGGGAAATTCTCATTGCACTTAGAAGAGCTCTGGGAAAGGCTTGTAGGCTAGCGTTTTCAAGTGAGAAATAGCCTAAGTGTTTTCTTGTTGCACGGTGGTAATGCTCTCTAATGCTGATGGTTAACTCTCTGCAGGCAGTCTCACAATTCTCAGGTGGGCCTTCCTAAAGCACTAGCTGAATTAAGTGGATATGGCTGCAAGATTTTTAAAGTGCGTCACAGCATACAGACCGCTGGTCTACCGTGACATTACTTGGTTGTTAAGTGTTCTTTAGCGGATTACAGCAGGCTTTGGCATGTTTCTGACAAAGCAGAATGGAGCCATCAAAGCCAGTTGGCCTGATAGTGGACGGAGAAGTGATAGATTCTGTTTCTGTT
Organism: Nannoperca obscura; assembly: GCA_036024295.1. Lineage (NCBI taxonomy): Eukaryota > Metazoa > Chordata > Actinopteri > Centrarchiformes > Percichthyidae > Nannoperca > Nannoperca obscura. The sequence goes on along the minus strand of JAVQJL010089757.1, from coordinate 7,353 downwards.
CATTTGGTTCAAGCTGGCACCTCTGGGAGAACAGCAGACAGAGGAATCTCCAAGTGGGCATCAGGGATTGGTTTAAAAAACAAAACCAAAAAAAACGAAAGATGGGACGCCAGGCGTTAGGAAGCATAAAATGGAAGCTGTGTGGTTGTGTTTGGTTCACGGTGAGCATGATAGAAACTGTTCCATATATAAAGCTGTGTGTGAGTGACCACAGTATGTAAAAATGTATTTTTATCAATGAAAACAATGGGGATCTGATACACCAACTCAAGAGGACCACACGTAAAAAAATCACACACATTTCTTTGTCAGTGTCAATAGAAAAAGTATTTCTGCTATCAGTTAAATTAATTTCATCCAAGTGGGCTGTCGACTCGGTTTTTAGTGTCAGCTATCACTGGCCTCATGGTACCTTACATAATCGACACAGTGAGATTATGTACAGATTTTATTTGGGAAGAAACGAGCACTTGTATCAGATTGGTACTCAGATACCCTGAGTTGAGGAAATTGGAAGAGAAAAGATTGGCTTGGTGCATCCCTACAAAATAGCAGATTTTAAAAACTCTATAAGTAAAAACTATTTGTCTGCATTTTTGGCACAGGAGGAGAATTGAAACGGCTCTGACACAAAGTGAGGCAGTGCCTGTGACTTACTTCTTTTATTGGTTCTCTGGTTTCTGAATAAAAACCTGTCAAACAGCCACCAATCTTCAACCAGTCACTTCCTGACAAGAAAAAGAAATCTCGTTCCATGTTAGCAGCCAGGCACAAAAGTCAGGGTGAAAGCAGAGAAGAGAATAAAGGGAAAGAAAAGGACTGGCTTTAGAAATGCTCAGCTACAGTGGCAAGCTAGCTGGACTGTAACTTAGATATGTAGTTTGGGGGGTGAGAGTGAGGGCTATGGATTTTAATCCGTCGGTCGATAAAGGTCAGTGCTCGAAAGGGCTTTATTCCTCAGCTCCACATCAAAGTGTAAATCCGCTGATTGCAGGCCCTGAATGGGAAGACAACAAGGCTCCATTTGTGGTCTGTTTCTATGGCTCAGTGTGTGTAAGACCCCGCGTGCGCGGACCCATAATACAGGGGGTTTCTATCAGGGGCCCCCTAGATCAATGGGCCGCATGACCTTTGCATTGTGCTGCCGGCTTGGCCCGTGATGTCATGCCATCTATCCGGTGCTCCACTTAAAGGGGTGAAAGAAAAGCAAGGCAAAGTCCCACACCTTCCTCCCACTGAGCCAAAGAAAAGACAGCATGAAAGGCATCATCTGCAAATGTATCCACCTGAAACAGGATTCATTCTTCTTAAAACACACCTTCCCAGATTAGGGAGCTCTCTGAAAAGTGTGTAGGCGTTCGAAATGAGATGCCTGCTGGTTAAATGCTGTATGTTACGACGACAACCGTAGGTTTTTGCTGAATCACTATTTGAATGCGTTTGCTGACGTTAACAAAAGTCTTGTTGGGTGATTCAGATGAGCCCTATCACTTCTCGAGTGTTGTTCTACAGTGATCTATGGCTATTGAAATTAAACATGGTGCAAGAGAGTCTCTGGGCCAAGAGACAAGAGAAGCCCTCTCATTGTTCCCAAGTGAAAGGTCCTCTTTATAGTGAGGAGAGACGATGGCAGCTGGTAGGTTCTTCCCTCTATAGAAGATAGAGCACTTTCACAGAGTTGTGGAGTGCATTTGAATGGAAATCTAAAGAGGTAGGCGTGAACCATTTGTTTTGCTATGTTTGTGTTTGCTGTCAACATGTCTGTCTGTGTTGTGGGGCGGCCCCTTTTTACTACACAAAGTGGCCAAACCCCCCCACGCACACCCACACGACCCCACCAACTCTGCATCTCCCCCAAAACCCAGACATAATCGCGGGGGAGGAAGAGTTGCCCCGAAAGAGAGTGCCGGAGCCATCTTTGTGGGCAGCTTTGTCATGGCGACAGATGTTGTAATTGCCAACTGATGGATCACTTGTCAGGGACGTCATTAGGATTTTGGTGGCCAGGCCCCATTGGAAGAAGAGAAGGGCTTAAAAGAACGACTGGGAAAAGATGGAGCTGGCTCAGGCGGGAATGGATGGGAGACCAGGTCACATCTATCAGCCTTTTGACTGCAGCCATGGAGATTAATAATGTGATTGGCCACGCGTTGAAGGAGACACCATTGAAGATAAAAGACTCTACTTCTGCTTCCTTGTGATAGTATGAAAACTTTAAAAGATGGGGTGCATTAAAAAAAACAAGCCTCCTATGGTTTTCTATAAAGTCTTATATTGCACATTGGCATTGTGCTGCAAGCAACAGATTATGGCAGATAAATTATGTACACATGTACATGCTTTCACAAATGTCGATTTTTTTCAAATTCTTATATAAAGAAAAAGGATAAAAACGATAAAGGTCATAAAAAGGATAAACATTTTGAAAATATAAAATACTTAAGCCTCTATGTCTCCAAAACTGGAGCAGTTTTCACTTCCGAGTATGGTTTCAATGTGAAAGATAGTGGGGCCCTATCAGAGGGCAGGACAAGACTTCTGAGGGGCCCAATTCAGAGAGAGAGAGAGAGAGACTATTCTCTGGTGGCACATTCAAGGTCATTTAAGCATGTGTCCCCATGTTCTACAAAGTGTCACTCTACACCAAAGTAAATTGACAGTTTGTTTATACGTGTCATTTGATTGTGTAAGGCACCCTCCAATGCACAGACATACACACCCACGCATATGCACGCACCAAAAGCTCCCCAGAGGTCAATTAGTACAGACAAGGGGGTTTCAAACAAAGGGTGCTAGTGGCCCAGAGCAGTCAAGGGAACCACATAATTAACAGTTATAAAGTACTTTACTCTGCTAATTTAATTAGTTAATCCTTTTATCAGTAATGCTGTGTTGAAGGGAGTCATTACAGGGCTCCTCTTCCAGTGACACACATGGACTAGGGCTCCTCGTCCAGTGTTAGGGCTGAATGGCTGGTAATGGAGCTTCAGAAGTGATCTGATCTGCGATGGCTACAAAGGCGCTCTGTGTGCGGCGAGAATTACACACCACATCTGAGGTTTGTAGACTGGCAGAATAACGACATCAAGAAAATGTTGTCGTATGTTAATTTTCCTCATTAACCTGGAATTTTGGCCGCGGTGAGGTGTAGGGATGTTACGGGGAGTCAGTGTGCGAGACGGTTTGGCTATTTTACTTTTGATTGTACAACCACTCAACAAGAAAAGAGACATGTACAGATCAAATAAAGTCGAGCAGGTTTCTTGTCTCTGATTAAATGGGGACGTTTGAAGTCACACAAACATTTTCATGTGCTGCCAAGTCTCATCCCTTCGCCCCCTTTTGGAACACCACCCCCGCTGCCCAAAACCCATATCTGTCTTTACACTCCGGAAATTATTTAAATGAGCCGAGCTTGCCATCACATTTATTTTACAGCACCACTTGAAGCGTTAACAATAATGTGCATGTAATCCTATGTGATGTAGCTACACACATTGTCCACTCTTTTCAGGTGCAGCACCTTTGAACATCAAATCTTTTTTGAAAATGTTTTAATAATCAGCTCCACCGCCCCCCCCAACCCCCCTGTCTGGCGGCAAACCCGGCATCCCGGGTTCCGGGGGAGCCACTAGACAGAAACCCTCCGGCCCTCGCCTCGCTGTACTTACACGAGCGTTTAACTCGCACCTAAGGATAGAAAAACACACACATTCAACCTCAGATCACTCCCAGAAATATGCACCGGGAACAAACAAAAAAATCATCAACAGGCTCTGTGTGTGCCTGCCGTCACTCCCCATTCTATATTAAAGTGGTACACAAGGTCCTGCTGATTGCTACAAGCCTAACAGTCACAGCATAACACCATTATAGATGAATGTGCTGGGCTGAAGATAGATTTCATAGCTGCTGTATGTAAATATTCTGGCACACAGTTTGTAACACCTTCATATTTGCCATGGTACATTTTATTGACAAAACACAAGCGGGGAATGAGTACTGGAATGTGTTTGTGCACTAGGATGGACCAATAAACAGCAGCTATTTTTTAGTTAAGTTACTTATAAAAACACATGATTCACTTAAATATATCCAAAGATATTGCATTTGTTCATTTTCTGTATTAAGACTAATTGTTCTAGGATGTTTTGGGCGCAGTAGGTCAGTGCCAAAAAAAACAGTATAGAATTTGCAATCAAACAACAACTCCTTATCTGACCAGATGGCTGATTGTTTACTTGTGTTGGGGGAAAAAATCATATCTCTGATTGCAATCACACTCGAGCATTGCAGCTTCATTAGGCAGAGTTGTAAATCCTGACGATGTAGCTGCGGAAACACCTGTTAGTTACTGTTAATGTTACTCTGGACCATGTGCATCCTCCCGACGTGTCAAGATGAAGTCTGGAGACGTGTCATGCTAACACTGGGAAATTAGCCCCTGGTTAATTAAATGCACCTGCGGTTGCATCCCTCGCCGCCCTTCAGGGTTAACAGAATTAATGTCACAAAAAGAATCTTCTGTTTTCCTTCAGCTACTCTCCCCTTTTCACCAGGGTTCTGTGTAAATAATACAAAATGACACAAACACAATTACTTACTGTTAGTACAAGACAAGAGTTCTGTATTTTTAATAAGGCACAGCACACCTGAATAACATGAACCTTTGAAACCTGAATGTTTCATGTTCACTTTTGTGTGGGGGAAAGGTTCACTATGTCACACAAATACAAATAAAATGGCCACTAAACAGTGAAATTATGAGAGAAGAGAACATGTGCTTTTATTAACAGTGGTGGAATGTAACTAAAGCACTCACGTACTGTACTAAAGTATATTTTAAATGAAAATATTGTACTTTTTACTCCAACACATTTGAATTTACATACAAAACAGCTCATGGAGCTCATGTTACAGATTAAACTAGCTGATAGTATATAATCTAGTTAAAATTTTATCTTGCTCCACCATCTACAACAGTAAAATGCTCAATGCATAACAATTATGCAATTACATACTAAAGAACAATATAACAATTCCATACAAATTAAATCTTTTTACACTGTTGTAACACTACTTTTACCTGAAAAAAGATATTTTTCCACCACTGGATCTAAATATATATAAAATCTGTGAGCCACAGAACTTCAGGCTATAGGATGAAGTTTACAAACTCTCCCAGCCATGAAAAAATGGCTCCCCCGTAATTTCTGGCAGTCTTTGATGGGGATTTGTGCCCAAATGAAAATGCATTCGAAATGAGCAGCCCTCTGCGGCCCCCACAGTGTGCAAAGATGGCATACTGCAATAATCTTAAAAAATGTAATTAAACACAGATAGGATTAATACAATCAGGGAGAGATGATTGAAAGATGCTGTTGTTGTGTAGTTGGGTGGTGAGGCCCCCGGGCCCCCGGGCCCCAAAATGAGGCGGCTAGCTGTGGGGAAGGGGGCCCTTCGCACTGGGATTAGCTTAGCCAGGTGGGGGAGCTTCGTGGTTTGAGCATTTAAATTAGCGGTGAGATGACAACCCCCATTAGGAGGGATTAAAGGCCTGCTGGCAGGCAGAAATGCACTGGCACTGGCAGGGGCATCTGTCACACAAAACCCAAGGCGATGTGGCACAAGTCAGTCACTTGACAGCCGCTGTCGTTCTCCTCATCACAATCACATATGACAATGTAATGTAATTTCATAAAGAGTTTCTATTAACTTTGGATTTTACATACTTTGCACTTTTGGGTTAATAAGCAGAAGGTAGGCATTTTAATTCATCTTAGAGGTGCTTTGTTTTGCTTTTTCACTGTCTTTGCTCAGAGTACAGGTGGTTGCACCGAAGCAGTTCACACCAGAAGTTCCATCAAGCCAAAGTTATGTGCCAACTGGATAACAACTTTGTTTGTCTTGTGAACTTGGACCATGGTTTGGTCCTGAAAATTGTTTTTTTTTGTTTTATGGTTTTATCTTTTTACAGCTGCCCTTTTTTATGGCTCCCTTTCAAATGTGGGAGCTGCAGCAGCCCAACTATGCAGCCTCTCTTAAAGTTAATTCAAAAGGACAGCGCCCAGGTTCAGGGGTGAGATTGCACAGAAGCCCAATCACCGTGGAGGTCCCCGCAGAGAATCTGTCTGTCGGTGGGATTGTGCTAACGTCAAAAAGCTGCAAGAGGAATTACTGGCTTACTGCCACCTGACAATGACACTTTTTGTTCCTGATGCACTCCCAAGTTCTGAAGGCAGAGGAAAACAAAGCAAAAACCAGCAATCCGATTAAAACAATCTCCTTGTGTCCTGATTAACGTACATTTACATGAGAATAGCCCTCTGTGATTAAACAGTGGTAGGTGAGTCCAGCACACTATGTGGTGTTATGGCCACAAGGAAGCCCACTACGCAGTGCACAGTGCTGCACGCCACGAGCAGGATCTCGCCTGCCTGGCTGTATCCCGGCCGTTTGGCCCGCACTACTCATCGTAAATGTGTCATCTCTCCCACGGCAGCTTACAAACAAGAACTTTTAAAGCCCACCACCTGCTGGAGTAAGAACTGGGATCAGTATGGGATGAGGGGATTGTATCTCTATGCAAACTAATCGATGACAAGTTCCAGACAGACACGACGACAGTCCGGGGTAGAAATCAGAACACCAAGTGCAGTAGGGACCTCCTTCTAAAATATGCACTTTAAAAGCTAAGATTTAGGATTTATTGGTCTCAGCCATTTCCTTGTATGATGGACACACAGACATCTAGAGTTATGTCCTTATCTTATTAGTGGGGTGAGGGCTGCAAAGCAAACAATGACAGGCACTGCTAGGGTGTCAATAACAGCTTGAGATGGTGGAGGGGGGAAAAAAACGAAGATGATAAAGAAGGAACTGTAGACAGACGACGTCAGATGTCACTGTGTGGTATTTCTACAAAGCTCCAGAGAGAGAGGCTAGCCTGGAGCCATCGCGGTGTTTGAGACAATTGAAGTCAGAGTGTGCAAGGCTCCTGTGCCAACCTGGGCCTCCTCTCTTCCCCTACAGTATGCCGAGCTCTCCAGCGGCAACAGGAAATCAAACAATTAGCAGGAGGGAAATAAAAGGTCCTATTTCGCCCTCTGGCACTTGTAAACATGGTAACAGTGTTTGGAAAATGCTGCTGTCATCATGCAAAGTTCTGTTCCCTGCTGTATCTGGCAACGCTATCAACAAGAAATCCTGGCAAAAAACAAACAAACAACTGTTCTAGGATTAAAACAGAAGCAAACAGATGTAATGCAAGAGTGTAAACTGTATATTATATATATATATATATATATATATATATATATATATATATATATATATATATATATATATATTCAG
>JAVQJL010089755.1:0-10729 GCA_036024295.1 Nannoperca obscura | reverse complement strand
AGCTTTTAAATTCTACATTTTATCTTTAAAACTGCTTTTTTATGTATTTTCATTTATGATTAGTTTTAACTATTGCTTTCTTTTTATCCTTTTAATACATTTTATCTTTTAAAACTGCGTTTTTATGTATTTTCATTTCCTTTTGTTTGAATTATGATTATATAGTTACTATTGCTTTTTCTTTTTGTCCTTTAATCATGACTTTGTCTCTGTACAGCACTTTGAATTGCATCCGTGTATGAAAGGTGCTATATAAATAAACTTGCCTTGCCTTGCCTAATCGTAATGTTTCTAAGTTAGCGGCACATCAATAGTGCATTATCAGTGCTCTGTTAGCTATCAAACTAAGTAACTGGGACTTTAACTATAATAGGAATATCAATTCAGTACTAACGTTATGCTAACTGGATAAGCAAACATGTTCACACATACAGTTAGTGGTCTTACTCGCGCATCCATAGTAAAGGCAGGTAATCACATTTACATCACTTGTGGATTTAAAGAAGTGAAAAGTATAATTTCAGTTTAACACATGCAATGGAGATTGCATAAAGGTTTTAATTCATCAAGGCAAAAAGGAATAAAGTATTCCTACTTACCACTAGCCTGTAAACCACCACACATTCTCCTACACATGGCCTCTGCCATTATGAGGGAAGACTTACAACCTCTCTGACTCCACCTGTCCACATGTCGAAGTGTCCTTGGGCAAGACACTGAACCCTATGTTGCTCCTGATGGAGGCCAGCACCTTGGCTACATCGCCATGTCAGTGTGAATGGGTGAATGGGACCAGTCTGTAAAGACTGAACTGTTAAGGTTGAGGGGGAAAATTATATATATATATATTTATATACACTGAATGAAAGGAAGTGGTACCGTTATTTCTAGATTGATAAGTAAATGTTGATTGGAATAGACAAGGAAAGACTCAATACATTTTGTAAATGCATTCAGTGTTTCCTTCCTCTCAGTGTTTTGCTCGTTCTTCAGTCTAATTTCTGTGGTTTTGTAAAGGCCTCTTTTATGACAGCTAATTACCTAGCTGTGGCCTTGAAAATGAATGTGATTCTGGCATAATTTTCCACTTCAACATCTGGTGTCCAGATAATAAAATCTCTCAGCACCATGCTCATATTGCAATAAATTCATGTTCAACATAAATAGTGATAAGACCAGCAATTATCTGGTGAGGAAAAGAGATTTAAAGAAACCGAAAGGAGTCCGTTTTGTTTCCCATTTTCAGTTGTTATGAAATGTATGCAAAAACGTTTAAGATCTCTCTCCAAATTCTCAGAGGGGAGTGTGGGTCAAGGATTATTTGACGGGGGTTTGGATAGAGCATTTGGCATAGATTACGGCAATATTTGCACTGTAAGATGTCTGCAAACTTGCAATTTGTTTCAAAAACCGAAACATTAATATAGACAGGTGCTAAAAGAAGTGTGTGAAATGTGTACTGACTTCAGTTGGCCTGCCGTGCTACTCTCAGTGAATCCATATCTGATCTTGTAGATTTTACAAGGAAATTAGATTATATTCTCTCCTTTTCTTCTTGTCAATAAACCACATGAAGAGACCCAAACCAAGTATTATGTGTGTGTCCAAAGCCTGATATAGCCTGATCTTATTGCTCTGTGGCATAGAGCTTCATTGCTGTCCAAAAATTATTTTAAAAAACAGCCACACTGTTACACTGACATGTTTCTTCATTACCATGAACATACACACACTCAATCCCACATACACCGTCCTGCTGCCAGAAATACGTGGTAGCAAATTGTTGCTGCCAGAAATACTCACTAGAGCACCCAATCTGGATTAACCCGCAACAAAACAACCCAAACAGATGCACAGATGCATTTCCTCCTGTTTCCTCCATTACTCCTGAGTAATGTTTTCAAAAACGTTCAATGGCCAGCTGTTTTTAGGAAATCAGACTTTTAATTTTATTTTTGTCTTTAGGGGAGAACGTCAGAAGAGAGAGAGGGAATGACATGTACCCAAGGGCCCACGTTGGAACTGGAACCCGTGCCGGACTTAATGGGAATAGCTTGAAACTATATATTTGTTAGCCATTTTTAAAGACTTACCTTTAGGAATTAATCACTGGGATTAAAAATAGTCTTGGATTTGACTCTACACTAGAGTTAATTATCACAAACATATTTTCATATAATACAGTCCACTACAAAGAATATTCTCAAAAACAACTAAATCCAGACTCCATGGAAATTTCATTATGGCATCTGTACCATGGTCTTATGGGTTATTAAGTGAGGTAACTACTGCAGAGCCATTTGCTTTACATTACATCGTAAAGGTGTTTGTATTTTTCATGTTCTACTCACTATAAACTAACTACAAGTATTAGTACAGAGAGAATTCAACTAGACAGTACACGGGCAACATCATTAAGTTCAGTTCAGTCCCTTTTTTCCCTTGAATCCTTGTGTAAAAACAAGCTCTACAAAGGAAATCTAGCCAGTGGTTAGGTTAGTTAGAATATTAGAATTTCCAATGAAACCAGTTTTTTTAATTAAATAGTGCCCTCAATCCATTGTCAACAGAAAAATCCCCAGATCCATACTATCTGAATTGGAGGCAAGCTGAGGCAACTACTTATTTGAATTACTTGAAATATAGCATTTATTGTGATTGTTTATTGTGGTGGTGTAGTTGTTCATAAAGAATTTAAATCGATTGCATTTCTGTTTCTATATGACTTGTTTATGTGACCTTTTTGATCATATGTGCTTTGTGAATCTTGATTGTTTATATATGTTATTTTATTCATTGTAAGTCTGCTTTATATATTTCAAAACCTATTTTCTTTTTTCCTGGTTCTGCTGTCTTTGCGAGGACACTCCAGTAAAAGAGAGTCCCTTTCCTGGTTATATATAGTTATTCACTTTTTAATGGAGACAAAAGAAGAAGAAAAATAATGAAATAACGTTTGAAAATATTACTTGTTAGACCTACTGACTAAATGTAATACATTTTGTGGGATGTCATATTATCAGATGTTGATGTGTTTTGGCTGTCAGGGTTTAGTGAATAAACAGCTCTGCAGTGACACTGAGTTGTAGAATTAAGTGTCTGATATACAACAAGATTTTGCTCTGTTTGCTTGAATCCAGCTAAAAGTTATATCCATTTACTTGTTCTTTTCTCAATAAAAGCAATTTCCCTTCGGGGATCAATAAAGTATTCTGATACTGATTAGTTCCTTCATAATCAATGTTTCCAAGCGCTGAGCACAGACGAGTTGTTTCACAAGTGAACTCATGCAAACCAAGTGGTTCACTCAGGAGCTGCTGCCCACTGTGATGGATTACTACACAGGAGATATATTTAAGAGCGATCAAGGTTGCAATTGAGTTTAGCCTTAACTAACAACATTTTCCTATTGTTAAGTGAACACAAAAGCCAAGTTCTGAAAGGAGCACTGTCAAGAATAGGGGCTGCTGAAAACCAGGAACCTTGTCAAGGGCAAGAAGAGGTGGTGATTTATTATGTACGCTGCCTCACACCCTCACCCCAACACCACCATCCCCCCTTCATCAATGCTGTACAGCTCTGCGTCGCACAGTGCCACTGCTAAGATGATGCTTTTGTGGTGTTATTCATTTGGTATTCAATGTCCTGATAATGACTTTCTCACAGAATACTAAAAAACATCTTTTAAAATGATGTTTGCTACCAATTTATAAAAGAATTACTATTTTTAGGTTATAAATGCCTCCCAGATAAATACAAAATATCTGCCACAGTAAAAAGGTCCCTGCAGAAATGCTCTTAAATCACTGCATATAAAAACCACGTAAAGAAATGTCATATTTAACAAGTGCTTATGTATTTACCTATGTATTTGAGTTTTCAAAAATCTGTTTTAAACTACTAATACTTTAACTTATACTCCACAACGACACATGGAAATCTTTTCTGATCTGATGCAACACTATGGTTAAGATTTGGTTAGGGTTAGGTAAAGATAATGGTTTGGGTCAAAATAAGTAAGAATCAAAGTTGACTATTGATTAGACTGTTAAAGTCTGACATTTTTGACCCCTTCATCCACCCCAACCTCCTCCCTCTGTGGACTCTATAATAATGTCATCTGACTTCCTCCTTTGTTTCCGACCATAGACTATATATAAAAATGGACGACGCGTCTCCACTTCCTCCCACTGTACAAAAATGAAGCCAACATATCCTTGATATGGGTGCTGCCAACTTGCCCTGGTGGCGCCATTTGGAGCCAGAGATTGCGCTGTACTGATTGTATTGAGTATGGATGAGTGTGGTTGGTTTGGGTGAGTGTTTGGGTGAGGTGAGTGTTTGGGTGAGTGTGTTTTGGGAAGGTTACTTTTGAAATGTAATAGGTTACAGATTACTAGTTACCCTGTTTAAAAAGTAATAAGTAATGTAACTATTTTGATTACTTAATTTAAGTAATGTAACTTGTTACATTTGATTACTTTACTACGGTTCGCGCTACGGTTCATTTTGATTTAGTGGAGAAGAAAACGACACGATATGTTTCAGGGAGAATCTGCCTCGTCCTTCACTAACAGACCAAACTGGCAACAAGCTAAAAGCACACTATGTAGCATAGTTAGCATCACATTATTTAGGCTGTTGGTGGCTGTTGGTGAAGCCTAAGTGAATGTTCATGGGCGAACAATCACTATTCAAGCAGGACCACTTCTAAGAGTTTCTATCCAGGCGTTTATAAACGGAGGTGCGGCTCTGCTAAAGGCGTCTGTTAGCTAGCTGCTAGCTAGCAATAAACCTGTCATTAATGGAGATGAAACCTAAATGTACAGCTACTAGACGGACAGTGAGCTAAATATAGAGCTACATTACGTGGTGAGACGACAGCTTTGAGTTGATATTTGGCTCTATAGATGCTAAATATTCACTTTAAGATTAGAAAACGATCCCACTTCATGGTTAAAAGAAGACAATTCATCAATCCCCTTGAAGAAAAACTTTTCTTACTTCCGTTATGTGTTTTTTTTACACACACTCAGGCCTTAAACGCACACACACACACACACAATTGTTGTGGGAGATGTCATAGTGGTCTGCCACATAGCACACATAGTTAGTGGTTAGGTAGATGAACAGCCACCTCTCTGGCTACCAGTCCACGCTCTGTAACGGTGCTGGACTTGAACCGGCAACCCAAGCTACGTCCCTATGGACTGAGCTACCGCTACACCAAAAACAACAGTCACTGATGTTTTGTGGTGATATAGCAACGCCACGCTACTTTGACCTGACAGCAAGAGAGTCATGATTCTCATGGCCACTAGAAGTACTTGTCAGGTAACAATAAACATGTTCTTTCGAAGAAGGTAAGAAATCATGCTTCCCAGCCTCTCTTGAAATTTTCTTCAATAAAATAAAAACAAATTAAAATGACAGGAAACTGTCCCTCTGGTCAGAGTCTGGCCAATTTACATTTCAAAATCTGAATGAAGTTTAGGTTTTCACACACACAAGACATTTGCCTTGGTATACTGGTGCATAAACTTAAACATAGTAAGTAGAACATATAAAGAAAGATAAAGCAAGGCCTGCAAATACCCATCTAGAATAAAGTTAAGTACACCTTCTAAACACCACAACCCAGGCAGTTTATATTCTGTTCTGTTTAATTCATTTCAATAAAGTCACTAGCTTTAACGTCAGTTTATGACATCTTTGTAGATTATTATACGGGCCACATATGTGTCTTAAAGCTTACCTGGTGTTCAAGTAAAAAATCCTGGGATGGCCCCTGGGTTCCTCCATCATGTAGCGTTGGTGAGCATCTCTCAGGCTCTCACACAGAGTTTGACGATAAAAAAAACAACCTACATAAGGCACAACAGTAGGCACAGACATTGTCCATTATTACTGTATGAATATTAAATGAACATACTTATCTTATAGCCATATTTCTAACTGAAATGCAGCAGGAACTACTCCAGCACAAAAAATGGGTATGATAAAATAACGGGAGAAGAGACATTTCTGCTAAGAAAAATCACATATCAGTTACAGTTTTTGTCACATATAACACAACATTTCTACTGTTGTCTTTCCCCCATTACAGTCATGTCAAAAGATCTACCTAGATATCTAACTTTGTGGTAAACTTACATTAGCATAGAAGAAGTAAGATACTCACCACATCATTTTTTATTAAAAACAAGATCAATTTGGATTCTTCTAAAATCTTCTAATGAACAACAGTATCCCAAAACATAATTAACTTAGTCTTGGTTACCTTGGACGTCAACTGACAAATAAAATAGCAACTTTTACTTTGGTAGTTAGCTAGCAAACATTTTGAACGTTTCCTGCCCTTCAGACGTCTTTGTATGTGCTAGCGCCTGTTGCTGGACATTAAGAATAACTGCAGACTTGGTTTAAAAAGTAGTTACAATGGTTTGACTGTGAAGGTCTTCCTTATAGCCATTGCTTCAATGATAATTTGTATAGAGTTAATTAAGTCATTATTGAAATATTTTGAATGTTTTTTGATGCATGAGGATACTCTTCTACCACTTCTACCTGATGTTGTGTCAGGGATTTGTATTAACCACGTGAGCAAGCGAGTCTGAACTGCACAACAGTATAGGAAGCCACTGAAAAGCCACTGGGGGCAAATGTTTATATGTGTTTGTGTGTATAACCTCAAGTTTGCAAATGTTGTGAGACCAGCATAGAGGTATGCATTTTCTCCCCCTTCATGCACTGTGGCTGCAAAAATGAGTATTTCAGTGTCAGTAGCGCAAAGACACACTCACCACAAAAACCTAACAGTAGAAAGTTTCTGTGTTAGGAAGTGAGACTGATAATATACTTGAACTGTAGAAAGGACACAATGACAGTTACATTAAAGGGTTTCCGTTTGTGTGTGTGTCTTATCTGGAAAACTGGTCTGTGTAGAAAAGTGCCACACTGATCCCTTTAAAATGAATGTAGTGAAGTGTTTCACTCACTCATAATTTTCACTGACCATGATGATCAAGTGTTTGATAACCTGGAATCACTGGTAGAAGTGTTACTTGTATTTTCCATATACTAATTTGAATTAATTAATTAAATATAATACTTAATGCAAAGACCACATCCTTCTGCAGTGGAAAATTTACTGTCACCCTCAGACCACCAGTGATGAATGAGGGGCGACGACTGTACTGGTGACCTGATGCGGTAGGAAATATGTACTCTACTTTCCAGCCCTGTGCGTGTCTGTAGGTGCAGCATGCTCTACTTGCAAGTTGCATACATGCATTTTGACTGTGTTGGTGTGCTTAAAAAGGACTGAAGTTCAGACTACACATCATATCTGTTTAAGCTACAGACAAGCAATGACAAGTCTCGCCTTTGTCTCGCTTTTACTAGTATCTGTCATGGTGTCCAAAGTCTCCACTCAAGGTAAGGGCACTATTAAGATTTTTATGTGTGTGTTTTGTTCATTTATAAAGTATTTCACAATATGATGTTTTATATCATGTTAGAGATTACTGTTATGGAAAAGATGGTGATGATAATCATGGATCCTTTTGTCTTTATTCAAAGGTGGGATAGGCAGCTGTTGTCGAATTATTTCAACCACTCAGGTCCACCGAGACCGGCTGAAGAGTTACTACATACAGCGTGAACCATTGTGCCCTGTTGACGCAGTGGTGTAAGTCATCCAATCTGTTCAATGTTGGATTTATACTTATTTTATTTCAGAATTAACCACAATACTTTTTTAGTTTTGATCAATTATCTTCTCTTTGAAAATGTTACTGAATGTGTACTTTCTGTGATGTGATTTTCAATAGATTTACCACGCTGCACGACAAGAGAATCTGCTCAGACCCTGACAAAATGTGGACAAAGACCAGCATGGCCTACCTAGATGGAAAAAACTGGCAACTCCAACGTTTAGTGCACAAATGACACAATATCCACCTTCACACAAAAAGACACAATGAATGTTGAATGTTTTTATATTTTCTGATTATTACCTCATTCTAGTGAAGTTAAATATCTGTTGAATTCACCTTTTTTATGTAATTTTAAATGTTATTATGTTTATTTGATATTATATATGAATGTAAATATATCAATAGTGTGTTTCTGTCATTGTATAATGATACTGAGTGACATAAATAAAAAAAATAAATTGTCACAATGTAATGACTAAGCTTTGGTTATTGTGAGTGGCAGAATAGATTACTGTCTGAGTGCGTGTATGGAGACGCGACCTCTACTCATGTTCTTATCTCTTTATGTGCTTCATTTCCACAAAAACACCACAGAACACAGAGCTTCACCATGGTAACATAGTTGATTCTATGAGCAGTGCCACTCTTTGCAGAATGAAAGATGGCAGAGATGCTTGAATTGAAAAGGGTCTAAAGAATTCCAGTAAGATTATAAGAAAGCGAGCCAAGAGCCAGTGGTGGTGGAAATATTCAGAGCCTTTACTAAAGAAAAATTGGAATATCAGACTGACCGAACACTCCTAAAATTCCTGCTTTGAGAATATTACTTTGATTAGTATGTTAGTATCAACAGTAATACGTAGCCGACTTAAAGTAGCAGCAAAAAAGTATATATGTATATATGAAAATAATTATTTGACCTAACAGTCTCACCAGCTTGTAGGTCAAATCTTTGTGTCTCTCTGCTGTCAGAGTCATTCTCTAACCACACAACTTTTAAATGGCACTCTCCTGAAACATACTTAAAGCCACTAAATATCACCCTGTGATGGTAATCTGGAAATAAAGAGTCTCTGAATCACCAACGTCTTTAGTATTTATTAAGCTTTCTGCAGAAAGGTCCCGTTGATGTGCACTCAAGGGGTGTCACAGTCAAAGAGAGACAGGAAGAACTCTTGTCTTATTGCAGGCAAGTCTGAGTGTAGCAAAACCCCAAACAAGTCACCAGTCAGATAAGGAATCCCATAACAGAATGAATTCCCTTGAGAAAGCAAGGGCAGACATAAAAACAGTCTCAAAGCACAGAATGATAAGGAGACATAAATCAAATCAGCATTATATGGATTAATATGGATATAGGGTAAATTTCCATCACAGTCACCAGGTGACTTGAAACATTTACACAAACTGCATGTAATGGCAGAACTGCTCAGTTACATAACTGTTTATACTGAACTAAAACCTGCATCGTCTCTGTTGTGTCCAGGTATCTACCTGGTGTTTGTTTTTCAGAAGATGTCCTGATGGTGAAAACAAGCTCTTCTATGAACTCATCTGCTGTTCATCCACTCACCTGTTGTACATCTTGTGTTTACCTGTTTTCTTTTCAAGTCACTTTTCGATAAACTGTTGGGTTTGTTGTAGAAATTAATTAAAAGAAAAGTTTAAACTCAGGTCTTCTTCTTGTGACAAACTAAATCCGGTACCCCTACAGATTATGGTTAGGTAAGAGGTCAAATCTCATCCCGTAGGGGTGAGTGGGCACGGGCTCAAGTTTTTAAATCATCCATGAATGGGATAAAACAACCTTTAACAAAGAAATTAATAAAGATTAATTATTAAAGAATAAAACCACATCAAAGGGATTAAAACAGAGGTGGAAGACGGGATTTAAAAGTGATTTATTTAATAATAAAAAAATCACTTTTCCAGGAAATGCTGTACTACTGGACTGTGTTTTTCCTTTTGTTGATATTGTATCTGTGTTGAGTGAACCTTGTTAATAAAGTAATACATGTTTCCCCAACATACTGCAGCCCACACTGTTTGCAAGTAATTAAATAAACACCAATTTTAGAGTGTGTATTTCCACGTATCTCTGTTCTGAAAATATTATTACTGTTGCATACCCACATGCGGTACTGAAAAAGATTCCAATGCCCTGTTAGTCTGGGGTCAATCAGTGGTTTGATGTGAACCATGATTAAATTATCCTGTAGTTTCTTATTTTCCCTGTAGGCAGCGATGATCCTATGGTCCTGCAATGGCTGAGTTTCTTCTGAAAGACTTTAAATTGTTCTGAATCACCTTGACCAGTTTTACAGCGGATGGAGAATACATGATAATATGTGGGAACACAGAGGAGATGACCTGGGCTCTGGGTTGCTGAAATGTTTTAAGTGAAAACAGCGAGAGTACCCTCTTGTGGACAAAGTGGAGAACAGTACTTATTTAGCTTGTTAAAAATCCTCAGTAGTTTTGACTTCATTAGTCATGCAAATGTGTGTGTGTGTGTGATGTGGGGCTTGTGGATGGATTTGTAGGGCACAACAAGGCGGAACGTTTGTTCTGTCATGTTTCCAGGGAACAACGGGATGCGCTTCCCACTTCTTATGAACATAACTAGCCGTGTCTTACATTATTGCTATTTCACCTGCTTCATACAGGTTAGTATTCTACAACTAAATAAGACAGAAGTCCTTTAAACTTCTCTGGTTTTATGTAAATTACTAGCTATAAGTTGTTTAATGCGGTTTCTGTAAATTGACGTGTAAATGAGTAGGGAGAAAGTTTGTGTATTGCTTTGACGCGCAGCTCCGGACACCGGAGGACCTGATCGTGACGTGCTGGACGTGCTGAGGTGAACGTATTGTCTCATTTCCGGTTATTGGTGTTTCTGTGTTACTGGTAGCAAACTTCGCTGCTCTAGCTAAATCCAGTCTATTCTGATATTTTCTTCATTTTATCAGTTAATTATCCTCTATACATTAGAGTGTACAATACTAGTTCTG
>JAVQJL010089752.1:0-44255 GCA_036024295.1 Nannoperca obscura | reverse complement strand
AATATTTGTTGTAGGTTATGTAGCTATTATATTTACTCTACCTAAATAATGGATTATTGTCTTGGAACTGTGGAAATTTAAGAGAGCTCCCCTGTAGCCAAACGTCATAAACGTGTATCAATATTGTTTGCTCATTTGCTGTTTAATTCAACCTTTTTAGCACAAAGACATGAAGCTCCACAGCAAATCCAAAGCTGTGGTATTCCTGTGTTGTACATGATTAGCTGGCAAACTACTCACAGAAAACCCAGGATCTCTGATGTGAGAAAATGCAAGTTGACAGCTTCACAATGAGAACAGGACTTTGGACAGGATGCGTTAGCATTAGCTGTTAAGACATAAGGTCTTATGTTATATTTTACAATTATTTAAGAAAAAAGATACAAAGCACGTACCACAGCCTCTGCGCTAGAGGAAGACAAGTTTGACAGCATCAAGCTAGCTAGTCATGCTTAGTCTTTGTGTTAAATCTAAACACACCGCAGGTCTACTCTTCTGCATTGAACACACAAATGAAAACGGCATTGATGTTCTCATTTAACTCTTTTAAACAAAATAAATGGAGTGAACAACAGTCGGGCAGAGTGACTGGGCGGATGGGTAAACTGGTGTTCATCAAGAAATAAAGCATGCAACTCCCCCTAAAAGCACAATTTGTTGTTTATGTATGGATTAAACAAACAAGATACAGAGTGTGAATTACTGAGCTTTAAATGTGTTCTTATGCATATTTCTGAACTCTGGAAAGAGCAAGAAAAGCTGCTTACCCCTGCTTACAGTCTTCAGAGTCGTATTGACTCTCAGAAGAAGGAACATTTAGATCAGGTTATTCTTTTAAAACAAGGTATAACTGCATTTTGTATTTAAAGAAAATCTTAAACTTAGTTTAAGTTATCAAACTTTTTGGAAGAAAGAGTACTTGGACAAGACCTTGTACAATGGCTGTTTAAAGCAGACATATTTTATAACATACAGACCAGCCGTCTGTCACCCTGGTTCCAGCGCTGGACCAGCTGGCTCCTCCCAGTCTCATCCCGTCTGGTAATTAATAACCATTTGGTGTAAATGGCAAATGGCAGAAATAGAGGGAAGACAGTGGGGCTAGTTGGTCTCTGACGTCTTACACATACACACAACACATTCCTGGCTGTCGGGAGTGGACACTGCTGGGGGTGTGTCTCAAAGGTGGAGACATGTACAGGCTAGGTGAAACATGAGTTAACAAGGGGAGATTTGTTTATTTCTCATTGACTTGTAAATATGCTCTCTCTTTCTCTTTCTCTCTCTCTCTCTCTCTCTCTCACACACACACACACACACACACACACACACACGGAGGGATAGACAGTGATCAAGAGTTTTAATTTATTTGATTGAGGTAAGTGAAAAACAGTTATAATCTTACAGTTATGCAAAAATGTCTGTTATCAAAGCTTTGAACAAACAATGACGCTGCACAGTTCTTTGTGTGTAGCTCACTTTAGCAAGAAAACAAACACAACTAGGAACATTTAAAAAGATAGGTTCACAATTTTTAAAGTCCGCGTTAAATTCCCCTTGGGACTATTCTACCACGGCAACTCAGTAAGGAGACACTGTCCAGGCAAACAAAAGAGGGAATTATATACTAAAAAGAAGGAGGATCGCCTATTGTATTCTAGAAAGTTGCTTGTGTAGTCGTCACTCCTCCACACAGCTGTGTCCTGGTTAGCCTGTATCAGTATCATCAGCTGAGTGTCCAAAACAAGCATGATTATGTTGTTTTGGATGTTGGGGAAGTTTGGTAGCGTGATACGAGGAGAGACGGTCACAGCTGTTTGTGATCTCGACAAAAACACTGCAGGAGGCACGACAAAGGAAGCTCATGGTTCACACACACACACACAGAAAACAAGCAGGATGTCAACATGTTGTCATTAGTCGACAACCCACCAGACACCATGTAAACAATATCAGACATGCTGTGTTAGAAGTTCTTGCTTTTATCAACTTCATAAAGTGTCACTCCGGATCCTGACTTACATAAACATACTGATGTACTGAATCCGGACCGTGTCTATTTTAATTACAGCTTTACAAACACGTGGTATTTCTGTGCAGATTAAGGAAATGGTCCCGTCAATACAACCAACAGTAGATTCATATTTTGTGCATTCATGGACATCTGATAAAGACCATTTTTGGAGAGTGTGTATTCAATAAGAGCTTCTATGCATGACAGGATGAAAGGATTGCTATGACTGTCAACCTAAAAATGAGGCCTGAGGGATTGTACACCAAATGACTTTTTTCACTATTGTACATTGCATGTGTATTGATAGATTTGATGTGACGTTTTCCTGTATTTCTTTGACTCTGATGCGGAGAGAGAAGCGGTTGAATCTGGAGCTTTCTTTTCTAATTGCTTCACAAAAAGCACATGAAGCTGCTGCTAATGCTAAATGAATGGGAATAAGTGGCTTGCTGCTTTGCGCATTAGACTGTAAGCACTGACCTATTATTAGGATACAATGTGTAATAAAACATCAGCTTTGCTCTGAAAATGTTGCCCTACACTGTTGGAATGGCCGGGCCGGCGCTCGGGAATCTATTAGCCTCTGTGTAAATGGCTTGTTGCTTTTACACACCCTGACTCTGGAGCGCTGCCACTCGCTTTGTAATTAGTGCTGCGTTTCTGCCAAGGAAAATGCTGGCTCACCCTGTCCATTCTCTCCCTCACACAAAACACCCACACTCAACAATTAGTGTGTTTTACCTGATAATGAAATTATGTAAATGTTGGAAGTGTCCAGGAGACGCTTGCTTATTCAATTCAAACAGGTTCAGGCCCCATTACCATATTTTGAAACATCTGACTTAATTAGGAGGACGAGGAGGGTCCAGGACCCGTGGAGAGGGATGAGCAAGATGTGAGAGACAAAGACTTTTAACGGCATCCACTCGCCTCATAAAGACGTTATTAAGAGTCGAGGCTGAAGATGGCCACTAATGATGTGTTGGGGAAATTAGGCCGATCAAACATTAAAAGCCAAGGCCCCCTCCTGTGGGCAGAGAAGCAGCCAAATGGGTCAATTAGAGCGATATTATTTCTCTTTTTCTCTCCGCTCGCTCCCTCTCTTACGAAAGGGAAAACAAGTGGAAGCTGATCTGCATAAAGTGTTTATCAAGACAGACATGTCCACTTAGGGGTGATCATGCTGAAATACTTCATCCAGCTAGAAGCAAACGAGGGGGAGGGGACAACGGAGGGTATATGTGCATCTCTGCACTGAGTGTGTGTTGTCTTAATTAACAGGATAATTTTGTGCTCGCACGTGTGCTTGCATGTGTATTTCCAGGCCCTGACCACGCACTATATTGGCATTTTCCTACTGTAGTTGAGACCATGCGTGTTTAAATGATGTTTGTATGCTGCAGGATTGGAAGGTAAGGGCAGAGGAAGCTAGAAAGGGGGCTATTAGCGGTCCTCAATCAAGAAGTAATTCAGTATCAACCGCATAATGTCTCGGTCATAAATTAGAATAACCAAATTAACGTGCAAAGCGCTTTAAATTGTCTAAAATAAAGTACAGGCATACATCATGGGAGGATGAGGAGAGTAATGTTCCTGGCAGAGAATCTACCCGCTGTAAATTGTCATTTTATCCCCTTTTCCACTGTGTTTTTACCTCACCCCAGAGTGGCACATTCTCAATTAACTGCCGCACCCTAAATGGAGTTCAATTTTAACTTTAAGGACGGAGTAAATTCTACAACCTGGTGCTTTGTTGGGGTTTAAATACACTTAACTTCTGTCTCTCTGCATATCTTGGCTACTTGTTTCACTTTCCTCTCTTTGTTTGAGAGTGAAGAGGATGAGGAGAGCGAGGGGAAAACAAGGAAGGAACTGTAATTCTTACGCAGGGTTTGAAATAAATTAGCTCTTAGCCATTCGGGGTTAGGCTAACATATTAGAATTTTCCATCTGCTTGCTCTAAATCATCTGCAAAGCCGCTCAGCGCAAAGGGCAGCCTGCTCATCTCTCAACTTGCAGGACAGATTGCATTACTGAGCAATATACCTTTATTTCCCCCATTTAATCCTCAGCACAGGGCCGGCCAGTGCACGGTTAGAGGTAATAAGACACGGAGGCATGTGTGTGCACAATTAAAAAACACAGAGATACGCACACAGATGTGATTTCAGCACACGCGCTGGCACAGGGATGATGAATGAAAAAATGCACAAACTTGTATACATACAGGAATTTACACCCGCACCACCATCAGGTGTCATTTTTAATCAGCCGATAACGTCTTTTGTTTAGCTGCTGCTTTGTGTTACAGAAAAGGTGTCAAAACAGGGTCGACGCATCTGAAACACTTAGCCAAAAACCACCCAGACACCACTCACACACACACTAACACGTCACTCTTTTCTCTTCAAGTAGCTGGTGTCTTGCCTGTCTCTTCCCGTGCATCAGTAATCAACCTTGATGCTCGTCGCTGTTGTGGCCATTGATTTTTCTGTTCCACATGTGGGTGAAAATTGCACTTTAAGTTACCCTGAGTGTTAAATTAATAATGAAACCGCAAGAGTGCCCTCTCCTGACTTTCAATTAACACCATCAGGATTAGAGGGGCGGGAGGGAAGGAGGGCAGGGAGAAAAGGTGGGGGTGAGGAGAGATAGAGGAGAGAGAAGGACTATCCATGACACCCACTCTCAAGGTTTGGGTTTCGATCGTTTTAGTGTCGTCTCATCAAAAGGGGCAACTCAGTTCTGTCAAGCTTTTCAGAAAAAAAGTCAACACATTGGCCAGTAATTTGGCTATAGAGTACTGCAGGAACGAGTCCTAAAAGCTGGAAATGAAGTTAAGCACTTCTGATTCCCTCGTCTCGAACTCAACAGGTTTCTTTAAACTCATCTACTCATTTGCCCACCTTTACAGCCTTGTAGTGTTTTTACTCGCGCTTTTGCAAAGCTGACTTCCAGTAAAGTAATAAACTTAAAAATTAAATTACAAGTTGGAAGCTTAGTGGTGGTGACGCTGAAGTCATGCGACCGAGGTGTAGTTAGTTTATAGGCTAACATTAGCTTTTTACTTGTGATTGCATTTACGCTTCAACAATTATAAAAATGGTGTTCATTTGTGAAGATTATCTTGCTGAACAAGAGATTATCTTTGCCACAGAGGGTATTACTAACTTTACTTACTAACTTACTTACTTACTAATCCAAAATGAAAGATCCCATTGGGCTTTTGTTGAGAGAACTGGGGCAACGCTAACTTCCAGGTTGGTCTGCAAAAAAAACTCCATCCTTGCAGCTCTCTATTCCTGCTACCAAGAAAGAAAGGGAAAGCAAAAGGCAGAATGTATTTGGAAAATATTTGGAGACTACAGTGAGTTGTACAAGACAGAGGTAGAATAATGAAAGTGAGGAAGAGATGGGAAATTGCTGATTCATAATTTGAAGAAGACACAAGATTTCAATTACTTGTGTTGGAGCAACAGTAACCAGTTTTCACCTTAAGCAAACTCACTTTTTTTTAAGCTTCAAAACCAGGAATCCCCCTGGTTTCTCCGGTCAGGCTGTCCAGTCAAACAGCCACGTGTCCACAGGAAGCCAGGAGCCAGCTAACATGCAGATAAACAACACGCCCAGCCAGCCAGAGGACACGGGTACCTACTGGCAGCTGGCCCTGTTGAACACACACACACACACACACGCACACACAGCCAGTTCATTCTGCTTTCCCGTCTCCCAGTGAAGGGAAACACCTGCCTGATAGAGCTCTATTTAAGGAAAGTGGAACCATCCAGGAGCCCATTGAGCCAGTATCAGAGTGTGTGTTTGTGTGTGTGGGTTCTTTCAGTGGCCGTCTCTATTGGAGGAAAACAATACAAGTGCAACAATACTGCTCATAACTGCTGCAGTAGTCAGCTGATTAGTCAGATGCTGAGACAAACAGACAGCTCAGCCAATCAGCCAGTCCGCCTGCTGAACAGTGGATCAGCCAATCAAAACACACATGACACTGTTTGCATTTAACACTCCATACTGAGACTGGAGAATGATGTCACACCAGTTTACTTTACATCCTAATGAGGTCACTACTTTGCTTCTGTCAGTGCCGGAGCTTGTGCTTTGTTAAGGGTCTCACTGGGTCACAATATATTCACTCTTGGTGCACTGAGGGAACTGGTTGTATATGATGAAGTTACATGTTTGTTAAGGATGTTTTCACACCTGTAGTTTTTTTGCTCTGGTTTGAACAGTGATGACGAGTTTGTAAACTTTGGAGGGCTTTGGTTTCTTTTCACACAAAAATCAAAGCGAACTAAAATGCATCACTACCACATGAGAAAGTTCACACGGCTTATTGTTCAGATGTGTAAACAAAAAGGAAGAAGGTCCTGTCTTTGCATCTTTCTGCGAGAGAAACCTTGCTGGTTCATTCTCCGGCTAACTGCTGCTCCCAGAAACTGCTTGTGCGCTCTGCTGCATCCCAGAATGCAATGCACACCTGGCTACTAACTTGCAGAATAGACCACGTAGTTGGACGACCTCCGCTAAAATGGTGGTTTTGGTCCACACCCGAGTGTGATCACTGTGTTCACATCTGCCCAGACTGAACAATTCAACAGTTATCTAAAAACTGAATTAACAGGTTAATCGACTGAGGGTCTACTTCTGGTGGTTGGTTCTTCTTTCTTTAGTATGCACGCCTTGTGTTTCTCTACTACTCCCATGCATCACTTTCTATAGTTTGTGATTACAGTATGGGCATAATGATCAGCAGTTAAAGGACAATTAAGGGCTGGTCTACTTACTAGATTTTAAAAAGATAAATCATTTCCTGATTCATTCTTTCATAATTACCCAACCATTGTGAGAAAACAAAGCTTATTGTGTTGTGATCATAGCATAAGGGAAATTGTGTCTTCTTGACAATGAAATCATTGTTTTGTGATCAAGAAAACAAGCTTTTTATGTCAAGCTAATGTAATATGACCTTTTTACATGCTCTTTTGCGCAGAACAGGTTTATATGTATTTTATATTTATTGGTTTACCTTATTCTCCGTAGAGAGTTTAGTCTACAAAAGTGACGGCAGGAAACGTGACACACACTGTCAACACACTCCCATTCTGTCATGTGTTCAGGTGTTTCCTATATTTCCTATTTTTTTCATTTTGGAAGTTTACCTGAGTGTCATGATGTTTTCAGGAAGTGCTGTGATGCTGCAGGTGTCGGAACAGTCACGCTGAAGTAAAAGTTCAGCACACACACCTACACGCTTGTGCGTGCGCGTGTGTGTTTCAGGACAGTCTGGTCTCAGACCTCTGTCTGTCTAATGCCTTCCTCTTCCTCCTTTTGGGCGCACACAAACTCACACACAGCCAGGTGCAGTGTATGTGTATGTGTGTGTGTGTGTGTGTGTGTGTGTGTTTGTGTGTGTGTGTGTGTGTGTGTGTGTGTGTGTGTGTGTGCGCGTGTGTGTGTGTGTGTGTGTGCGTGTGTGTATTGTTGTACTCTTGATGTACTTCACAGCCCAGTGTGGTCAGATCATCCTGGCTAATAACTTCCTGTTTCCTGTTTCTGACTCTGCTGCTTCCTTCCCACTGAGCCATGTGGATTCAGGCCCATAGAAACTACTGATATATGCCAGTACACACACACACACACACACACACACACACACACACACACACACACTCACTCTCAAAAATAATGTGCAATCCCCCAATCCACCTGCGACCTTTCCCTCTTTATATCCGCACAGAACTCACTTCCTTGTGTTGTTTCAATTGAATGATAGACAGACGAAGATCACAAAGTCCATTGAACTGAGGTCATTACATCTCGTGACTAAAAAACATGAATCGTGTCCTTTGTTAGTTAGAATCTTACTGTACAAAAGTCACTTTTCTACAATTGAGTACTGTAAAAGAAGCTAGGACACAAAGCAAACTACCTTTAACTTGACAAAACAATCTATTAATTGAAGAAACTGTTTTAGAATAATGAGAATAGGAGAAGCAGACAAGAAGGCCAATGATTCATCACCAACTGTCAACACCAGTTTACAGTTCTGACACCAAAATCCTATTTCTATCAGCCCAACAGTCATAATGTTGGGTCCTAAAGTTTAAGGCTTAACCAGATGAGTAGACTGAGTTTTAATTACAAGTGGTGTAGAGTTAGAATACATTGTACTTTGCCGTATGCACACAAAACACACAACTGCACACGTACACCACTGTCATTTTGCCAGACAGCATCATCCCGAACAGTGAATCAACATTGTTCTCTTGTTGCTGCTCTGCTGTCCCACCGCTTCATGCTGACAAAGACAAACAGACGTGGAGCTCCACAGGATGTTTACGACACCTGTAACCTCCCCTCCTCCCTCCTTCACCTCACCCGTTACCCACTCTCTCCACTCCACTCCCTGCCACCTTCTTTTAAAATCGCTTCAACCCCTTCCGTTCCCCCTCTGCTCCCGTTTTGCTGTCCCTTGACCATCCTCTTCCTCACTCCCTCCCTCTCTCCGTTTTCCTTATTTTTCCATCAGCTTGTTAACAGCTCACTCCAGTCATAGGAAATAGCCTGACGGTGAGCTAATGTCAGCTTCCTGTTTGACACATTCAAACAATGTTTTGACGCTGGTCAAGGTGAAACGTGTAAACACGGGCAGACGGAGCAGGACACAACCATCAGGGGTTAACTGGAGGTTGCTAAAAAGCCCATCCCATGTATGTAATTCCAGACAATGACGCGGGTTTGAAATTCAGTTGACGGCATCGACCGCCTGTCATTTCCTCTTCCTGTCAGTAGTTTTCCTGTATTTCTCTGCAATGTGTCAGCCAATAAAGCAGAAATATGATTTTTCATATTAAGGGATTTGCTTTTACAGATGGCAACAAAGAGGAAAGGAGTTGGATTATTTTGCAGCGGCCTTAGTGGTAAGAGTTTGGTTGTAAGTCAGTGATAGTATACATTATATGATGCAAAATGGGAGTGTAATTGATTGTTGTTAATATCATCAGGTAATATGTGACATCAACTGCGTGTTCTCAGTCTTCTGCCAAGGCCCACTGACTGTGGCTTGACGCTGGCTGGTCTCGCACGTCTTTCACTAATGAGTGAGTGACATCTGCTGGGGGCCTGTGTGACAGAGCGCTGTCACCCTGCCTGACACTGGGAAAACATGTCTATTCATCCATCCATCCATCTATCCATCCAACTTCTGCCCTACTGCAGAAGCAGGCATGTTGTAAAAAAGTAAAGGTCGGCAAGAAACATCAGAACATTTCTCTTCTAAAAGTGAACGTAGAAAGAAAGTATAATAGTAGGAATAGTAATAATTGCTAATAATATGAACACATTTCCTTAACATTTTCAAAACAGTTTAATTGGTTGTACCCTGTACGTTCACATAGCTCATTCTGCATATTACTAACACCTGGTTTGAGACATCTCATCTCACTCATAAAGCCGCAGTGCTTCTGCTTGCATCAGCACTCGACCTCATAACAATTTGTGAGCAGTGGATTATGAGCTTCTTCCGCACAGTAAGACTCCCACTGGCATCCTGACACCTAATGTCTTCACTTTTCCCTCCTTTCACGCCAAATTGAGGGACGACACCAACTGATGGCTGACAAAGTAGGATAATTTACTGTAAAATAGTAGCAAATTGTCACCAATTTACTGCCATGTGCTTCTTGGAGATACATGGTTTCTGAAGGGCATTAATGTCCCCTTTGCCTCACAGCTACATCTTTATATATAGAGAATACAGTCAGAGTTTCAAAGTGAAATGTTAAAAATGTAAACTCTTAAAAACTGACAACACTGTAACCTAAATTATCAGATGTACTGGTTTAATTGAAATTTTTTCTTTTTTTGGTGAGCGACTCATTCACTTTATTTAATTAGTTTTTAAGGCGACAACTCATAGAAGTAAATCATCTAAGTCTCAGTAAATCTAAGAGTTATTTTAATATCTAAATGTGCTCAAGAATTCACATAAATAAACTAAACAAACTAAAATGCATAATTTCAGTTAATTTCAGGTGAGGAAATATGAGCCTGAATATATTCAGTTTGGATTCATTATGTCAGGAGGCGCAAAGCACAGTGTGCTGAATGTGTTGAAATCCTGTCCGACTGAATTCCCACTAACTCCATAGTGACTGCTACTCTGTGGCTGACCTCTGACCTCTGAGCTCCCTGTGGCGAACATGACAATTTCTCAAATGGGATCAGCAATATATGACATTATTATGATTTTACCCTTGCATACCACTCGTTGCTAACTGTAGAGCATGATCACTGGCTTCATCTAAAACATCTGTTCAAGCTGAGGCTGCAAGCCTCACCATGTCACCATTGCAAAGTTATTGTTTTTTTAATGAAATCAGATGGCACACAGCACATGTTTTTAGGCCACAGAATATTCAACAAAATAGCTATAAGGCTAATTCAAGTGACCACAAGGCAATGACAAAAACATCTTTCATGTGGAAATACTTCAGCACCGGACAGCGCCCATGCAGCCACAGTTAATAACAATACATCTAAAATGACACAACATCAAGTGCATTTATTCCACATGCATAATCAGCCAACAGTGTATTGGCAATAATGCTTTGGATGAAGTGACTCTCACAAAGTCAGAAATTAAGAAATGAATAGTGTATGTTAAAGAGTTGTCAAGTCATGAGAATTCTTGCATTTAGTCTATGCCTGTGCACACACTTTTAGTGATTATATATTTCTATAACGTTCGCATGCCAGACAACCCCCAGCCGACACACACGTCGTAGAATACACAATAAAGTGTTTCTTTATTTAAAAAAATGTTTACCTTGGGCTATGCAGATTTTTGATTTGTGTGGCTATAGCGCTACTTAGCTCCGTTGTAGCACCGTGCCTGCTTACATTAAAAACATGTCCGTTGGCAGACAACGTTTAACTCTTAAATTTCAGAGCATCCCTGAATGAACAGTCCCTACATGGAATGCATCACCACACAAGTTCACTTTGATTACAATATTAAGAGGATTAACATTCAGCGTGCTATCTCAAGATTATCTCAAGTGAGTGATAAGTCCTTTAAATTAGTTTTCATACTTATTTCAAATGAACACAAACAATAAATGGCTACCTGGTGGTAAGAAGTCTATGATCTATAGTGTGTGCTTTGGAAAATATTCAGAAATAATGTGAAATATGCCATTGTGAAAGTTAAGCTGTAAAAACATATAAAACTGCCATGTGAACGTGGAACTCAGGCTGGAAAAACACCCAAATTGCGGTTTATCTGCAACAGCTGAAATAAGTTAGCCCAAGACTCAGCTGAATATATTCCTAAAATGCAAAACAGGCAAGAGACTGACAAAGAAAATGAGGAGGCTGGAGGTGAGGTGATTGGGGAGGGCTTGTTTTGCTTCCCTGGTCCTCCCTCCTGCCATACAAGCTGAACACAAATATCATTCATTAACAGTAATGTGCCATCTTAACGCTGATGGATGGAGCACAGGCTCACATCCACACACACGCACACACACAGAGCTATAAAACACACAGGGACAATTTAAAGACGGACCTGCTGGGGAGCTGGGATGGCTGACTATCAGTCACACACACACACACACACACACACACACACACACAAATGTGCGCAGGCACAGACACAGTCATACACACAGGGGGTTGGAGCTCAGGTGTCAGGCTAGCATGCTGCAAATGAAGACATTTCCTACAGCTGGCAACCTTTGATGGCTCTATGATTCCTCTGCTGCTCACTAGCACTCCTCAGAGGAAACAAGAGATGAGAGAGAGAGAGAGAGAGAGAGAGAGAGAGAAAGAGAGGGGAAAGAGTGACCAACATAAATAGACAAACAGAGACACAGTGAGCCAAAGAAAGACAAAAAGAGGATGCAAATAGCAGCTATGGAACATTCAAAGGTATCTTTGGTTTAAAAAGCACAGCCAATGGACGGACTGGGACATAAAAACAGCCCTGGAGGTTGACCCAGACATGAACACTTTGCAGTGCCTGGCAGAGCTGCAATAATACCATCATTTTCACATGGATTTAAATTTAAGTTTAATTAATTCAATTAATCAGGAGGTTTGATAACATTTTAATCATAACACAAATGTAAGCTGTGCCAAATACAAGGTATATAACATATGCATACTCTATGCATACTGTAGATTACATATATATTGTTATTTGGACAAATAATAGCATGGCATTGATAGGCCACATATTTCACTGTCCTTCATGGTAGCCAAGTTTTCAGGATGCACGTCATATCATTTCCCACGGGGCATGAGGTCCTTTAGACGACTCCACCTCAGCTGAGTGTCCAGTTCTGGTTCAACCTTGTTAGTCTAGGGGTATGATTCTCATTTAGGGTGCGAGAGGGCCTGGGTTCAAATCCCGGACGAGCCTTCCGTTCTCTACAATTTCCCCAAAGGTTTATTTTATCTAGAAAATAACACACCGCTCACACAGCTCACACCATTAGCAACACTGGGAAAATTGTTAACTCTCCCTTCTGTGTCAGTAAAAAAAAAGCAGCATACTATGGTTCCATTGGTGACCACAGTTGCACTCACACTTCTCCTCAGAGTCCTTAACATTCACACTTTAGCAGCTGTGTCAAATTGCTAATCAAAGGATGCCTTCACCTGCTCCTCCTGGACGTGAGTCCCTCTGTAGCAGTTCAGTCCCACCCTTCAGCACTCACAGTGGCTGACATTTACTAAACATTGCAATAAATACAAAAAAACTGTAAATGCTATGTACAAAGAAAAAGGTTTCATCTTTTAGAATGACCTCAGTAGCTTAACAAGAACAGCTTTTTTCATATTTTATACATTGCGTAAGCTATTCAGTCTTTTTTTCCCAAATAATAATTTGTTCTTAAAAGTCAAGGGAGCTGTTATTTCTCTAGAAATTAACAACTTATTGTAAACTCAACCAACTAATCTCTAACTATGTCTGTTACATGGTTGTTTTCATTAAACGTCATAGGAAATACTGACCAGCAAATTTAAATATTGTCATTTTATTTCCCAACAAAAAGGTCTAGATTTTGTTTCAAAGCCCTCTCCAAGCGGCCAGCTAGAACATTTTGGTGGAGAAATCTGTCTAAACCCCCATGGTTGCTAAAAAAACTAACAACCAAATTCCCAGAAAAAATACCACAGACCTCAGTGTCCTCAATGGTAGTATACTAACTGTCGTGTTGTAATCATCATGGGAGCTGTAGTTTTTTAATAAATAATACCTTTCTAAACTGAAATTCAGAAAGGTAAAGCTGAATGTGTTTCACTTTAAATAAAATAAAACCAAAGAAAAAAAAAATCTGAGAAATTGAAGTTAATTCTGGAACAACAGCTAGCTTGAAAATCCAATATCCAAACAGATATGGATGCCAAAATATGTCAGTAAGTAATTTACCCCAAATGTATTAGCAATAGAGCTGTAATTGTCATTGCACATGATTTTTAACCCTCACATGGCTAGCTTGGGAATCTTTCCCGCAAGTCATGGATCTTTCCCGTCTCCACCGTCCCTCCACGGATTCCAGTTGTTTTTGTCTCAATTGGCCCCCGTTGGTAATTAGCAACTTGACAATGATATATGGCTACACATATATACTTAAAATCCCTTGTTGCTGTATAGTCTGTAAATTATAATGTGACGTCTGTCTTATCAATCTTATGTAATGGCTAAATAAATAAAATAATGAATAAATAAATTACCATTTGCCTTCCTTTGCGAGGGATATGCTAATAAGGTTACCGGTCAGTTATTCCACTTTTCCTAATACATTTTCTCAATTTGATCCATGGTCCAACATCCCATCACCTGCTGGCTATTCAGATGATAATATTAAGAGATGAGAGAGCGAGAGAGAGACAGAGAGAGGCAGAGGGAGAACGAGATTTAAATGATGATATTAGAGGAGAGGGATGGTTAGAGAGATGGCTGCTGTCACCGTTATGCGTCTATGACACCTCAATGTGCTATAGTCATTTGTGCGCGTGAGGTCCTGTGTGGGTGTGTGTGTGTGTGTGGTAATATGAGAATTGATGCTGAGGACTGACCTCCTCTGCCCCTCTCATTTCCATTCAGCCATTTTAGTTCTTTTCAGAGTCGGTGGAGCCATTGTGGCTCAACCAGGGAGCAGTTTGTCCTCATTAGAACTGTTCTGAATGAAACCAGAGAACAAAGTATGGTGGGTATAAATTTGGATATAACAGCTGAGGAGAGAAAAGAAGAGAAGAGATTTGTCTTGTCGTTTATCATTGCATTGCTAATTAGTGTTTGCGTTTTTAATACACATGCCATATGCACAAATAAAAAATTTACAAGGTTGTGATTTATGATGAGAGGATAAGGATGCCAATAAAGAAATTATTTGACTAGTTTCCACGAGGGTTCCTACTTTGTAAAGTACTATAGATGTGACATGAACATCTGTTTATATGTATGGGATCAGTAGACCTGGTGATATGTGAGCTACAATGAGCATTATCATACAGTGCAAATGTCTTGATATATAAGTCCATGCTGCCAAACCGGTGTTATGGTTATGGATTAGGCACATTCCATAAGTGCGGGATTGTGCTGTGAGCGAGGCAGAGATGTATCGGCCATATAAAAACTGAATCTGGGATGTAGTTAATCATTTATTCAGCTAGCTTCTTCTTTCCTTTAACACCCACCACCTATGCAGGACCATATTTTTCAGGCAAAATAATTAAAAAGCCAATTCCTCTTCAGGATCTGTGTGCACCATCTTTTCGTGTTTGTTATTTGGTTTGACTTTACTCCATTTTCTCTCTCCTCCATTCTCTCTCCACTGCAAAGCCTTTACCCTCTCTGTCACACACTTTTGTCTCTCTGTCTTTTCCGAGCTGTTTCATGTACAGACAGGTAACAATCAGGCTTTTACTGGAAGCAGTCGTGTAGAATGGGGACCGTATCCTCAATGCACCTGTCAAAGGTTATTTTACACTATTAGAGACAAAAACACACCCATACACACTCACCACAGATAGATTCACACACGCACAGTACAGTAGAGTGGAGAGTGGTCAGTGACAAATGGTGACAGATTGATCCAGTCAGAGTCCAGTCTGTGTCACCTGAAACCATGTGTGGAGCACGTGTGTGTGTGTGGTATACTGAGAGCATGTTGTTTCCCTTATTCTCTATAATGCCACCAGATGAAAGCAAAAGCCTTCAATCCAAAAAAGATCATATTATAAAAACAACATAGGAAATAAAATCCTGAATCAATGGGTTTGTATGATAAAGAATTTAACACACTTTAGCATATTCAGACAGTTTCACCAGTGTATTAAATGATTGCTTTACATTTTAAGTTACTTTAAAATCAATACTAAGCTAAAACCAGAGTGAAATGATGTCAAGTTCTGTTAAAGAGTAAATTCTTTCTCAACGAGATTTCAGAGCGAGACTTTTCTTTGAGCGACACTTTCTGTTTCTGGTTAAACAAAAATGATGAAAAATAATCTGTCTCTGTAGGGATTCCTTCTATAAGGAGCCTGTCAGTGGCATAAACAAGCACTTTTTCAAGGATGCAATTGTGGAGGCGATCTATTGGACCAATTCCAAAATCTTTGGTAAGTATTAGTCATTTCTACCCCATGATTTGTAAAAAATAAAAAATAAAAAAAATAATTATTAATTATTATTATATATGTCCATGTTATGCCATTATTAGGTAGCAACAGTGGAGAGATGACAGGAAACAAGGGAGAGAAAGATCCAATAATCTCCGGTCGGATTCATACCAAGACTTTGGGTTCATGGTGGGCATCTAAATGCCTTAGCCAGGGGGGTCAGGACACAGTAAAGTACATTGGCATCACCTTCATATCATTGGCTGATCTACCTCATTTCCCCACATACTCAAGCTTACTACACAATGTCCAAAAGGTAAAACTACATTGAAAAGAAGGGAAATTGTATGCAGTGACTGCCATGCCCTCCTGTTCACCACAATAAAGTCCACCTGCTTTGTCCTGGTTTCACCTCCCTCCAGGCTAAACACTGACACACTCTCATTCCTGCATTGAAATTTATGAAAATCACCTCTGTAATATTCAGCCAGTGCCTGCCTGCCTGCTATATATATTTATATATAACAACCTTATTAAATCAGTTCAAAGTAGGAAGATCCCATGATTACATTGAAGTGGGGAGAAGAGGAGGGGAGGACAAAAAGATGTGAAAGGGGGAGAGGGAAGAAAAATCAATGCCACTCGGTAATTGCATATTACAGCGTTATTTTGTGCATTGATATTGATAATACGTATGTTTACATTTGCCGTGATTAAAATCAATGCAGTAAAGTGAGTTATGACAGCGTGGCCTGATGGGACGGCTTTATGGCTGAGAGGGACTAATGAGGTGGTTGATGGGAAGGAAGGATTGCCTCCATCTATCTCTCCACTGAATACTTCCTGCGAAGGACTGAGGGACCGATTCACACTGACTGTCGTCTCTAACACGCCGCGCAGGGCTCATTTTTAATCGCAAAATCGTTCCCAAAACATTCAAAAGATTTTGTCAGTGTTGTAACTGTTCCATTCTTGTTCAATTCAATATCACTTGTCTTTTTTTTTATCAGGCACCTTCACCGTGTCAAAATTTAAATTTGTCCAATATGCTTCATGAGGAAACACCAGCAAAACCAATGACATGTCCCTCTGCCTTAGCTAGACTGAAATTGTAAACATGGTCGTCACTGATTCGTACAGAAAACCTGATATGTTCTGCACACGTGCGAAAATGGGGCTACTTCCTGTCGCTGATTGTTAAAGAAAGCTTCAACTGAAGTCACACTTCATGTTGATAAGTGCAGCACAACTTATATGTTTAGTGTGACTTTTACAATACTACAGTAGTCCAATTAAACTTCATTAAAGAAATATATATAAATATACAATATTTTACATAGGACATTTTCAATTCAACAATGACTTTTTTCAAGCAATGCTAGTGTTTTATCAGCTTTTTATCAGCTTTGTTAATGAATGACAAAATTAGATCCCTGTATTAGACATTCTTTACAAAACCAAGAAAATCATGTATTTATGTAATTGGAAAAAATAGAATCCCCAGAAACTACCATAAATTGCTTTGACCTACTCTGACAGGAAGTAGCTGCATTTTTGCACAGAACAAATCAGGCAGTGACAATGGTAAACATACCTGCTAAACATCTGTAAGTTAGCTTTGTCATCATTGTGAGCATGCTAACATGCTGATTTTAGCATTTAGCTTTGTTGGTTATGTTAATGTAGTAGAGGTTAATGGATAAGGTTTGGATTCTAGTGTTTTTGGAGCAAAACTGCATTGTAGGCATGTAGATTTAGTTTTTTATGGGACCACTTTAGAGTCGGTATAGAGAGGTGGAATGATTACAGCAACAGTAACTCTTTCAATATATGGCAGGCAGGTATGCAAGTATTGTATTAAGTGTGAACTGATCCCTTTATTTCCACTCCTCCTCTCTCTCTAACAAGCTAATGTCACTTTACACTGAGAGCTGTTGAGTACAGTTCATTTACTAACACTGTTACACGGCTTTTTAGATCATATATATTTTACTTTGGCCGCTAATGTTGGCTCAGTGTTTTTGGCATCAGGTGCCTGCGTTAAGTCGATGCTTCTCTTTTAGAGAAAATGTGTTAGAGTGGGTTTTTGAAATTAGACCCACAGCAGGGACGCACAGCGGTCTAAATGCACTCACAAATGCACACGTGCAGTATGTTTGCATGCGTTTACACACATAAACAGACACAAATGCACATCCGTACAGTAACCACAACTTCGTTGGAAACCACAGACAGCCATTTGTGATGATAAAGAGACCTGTAAGTGCTATCAGATATAAACACACTGCTGTAGGTACATTTATGTCCTGGCTGTGTTTTCACTGGCCTGTCCCACCTGCTTTACTACTCAATTCATGTTTTGACAGTGGCTAAATCATTTATTTCCTGAACTGCTTTCTTATATCTGAGCATTTTGCCTGAGCAGAGTAAAACGTCTTACGTGTAACCTTTGCTTGCACAAGTAAAAAAAAAATACATTCCTAAAATGTGTGTTTAGAGCACCAGTGAAAACAGAAAATTGAAATGCTTTATGAAGTAGGTTTAGCTAACATGGTCTAAAAGGCTTTTAGACTGGCCAAAATTGTCGTTTAATGATTCTGGGAAACCACTTCTGACTGAGAGTAATATATACCCAGGGAGGGTGGTACATTAACTTGCCACTAATATGTTGTGGTTTCCACAAACAAGTCAAAACACTCCACATCAAAGTATCAAAACGCCCGGTTGTGTCTCTGTGTAAATGAATATGGGACACATTTGTAAATAGACCAGAGTTTGGGGCAGAGGGAAGCACTTTCAGTCTGGGTATCAATCCATTGTTGCATATTAGGGACACAACCCTGTCCATTAAGGCAAATTCATGGAAATTGCATTGCTTTTTTCCCCTTCCACCACAGATGGAGAGAGGGAGGGAGAGAGAGGGGTGTACAAAGAGAAGGAAAGAAGTTAAGAGATGAAAAGAGAAAGGAAAAGATTGGTTCAGAGGTAGAAGGGATGTAGACGCACAGCAGCATCCATCCACTCATCCATCCCCCCTTGTTTCAGTTGTCCAGTTGTCGAGGCTCTAACTTTAATTAAAAGTTTCCACAGCAGAGGTGACCCGTCGGTGTCGAGGTGAGGGTAAGGCAGAGAGGAAAGATGGAGAGTGATTATAAGGAAAGGCAGAAGACAGATCAAGCAAAAATATCATCTCTCTATGTGTGTGTATGTGTACATGAGTATGTGTGTTAATCCCACTACTACAGAGTAAAAAGTATCAATTGTCTGGACAAATAATGCCTTTTGAGGTAACGTGAATAGGCATCTACTTAAGAGAGAACCTTTATTTATGACAGGGTATTATTAGAGGACTGTGTCACCTGCATATCTGATCATATTTTAGTTTGAAGCCTCTGTGTTTGCTGCTCGCATCCCATTTGCTGTGTTAATCTGCTGTTGCTGCTGTTCCTCAATCTGTTTCACATTAAAAGCTTTCCAGGTTTTTATGGGATGTAAAATCTTCAAATCCCCAGAGGGCTTTTATTGTGAAACATCTGCAGGATGTGTTTATTAACAGCAGGTTAACTGCTGAAAAGTACCATATATTTTCACATACTTGGAGAACTAGGCCTGTATTTGAGATCGGCTTATATTAGAGCCAGAGCTTTATTGCCAATTTTCCAATCCTTGTTTTACTGATCATATTTTAGTATGTCTCCCTCCTTTCTTATCTAATCACCCGCTGATTGTTTGCTGTTATTTTAAACTGAACAATTCCTTGGTCTTGGTACATTTTAGCATAATGGACATTTCGATACCACTAAATTATCAGTACGTCAATTCTACTTTGGCATTTTTTTGTTGTTAAACTATACCTATCGCATACTTCACGCACAGATGTTTCACATTAAAAGTGGCTCAAGGGCCTAATCCCTCCCCTTTCTAGAAGGCTTTTAATGTAAAACATTTGCAGGAGTTTCACAGACACTGACATTCACCTTTATTTAAATACAGTAAATGGGAAAATATTTTGTTATCAGAGAAACTTTTGAGGATTGAGTGTTTTATTATTCTGAAGCTACAGTGCATTCTTCTTCTGGCTTCAATTGTGTTGTATCTAAGCTTATACGACTGAGCTGAACATGTGTATCTGCTGTCTTGTCCCCAACCCCATCACTACTATATGTGTATATGTTCTGAGCGTGTGTGTGTGGCTCTGCAGCAGACCAGCAGATCGTTGCAGTGTGCAGGCCAGGGGGACAGTGAAATATAGCCACAATTAGCCCTGGACACAGTTCAATGATGATAGAGAGGCTCGGCACCCCTTAGACCATGATTAAAAGGCCTGCCCAGCACACCACTGATAGAGACAACTGATCTCAGATTATTATTAGTACGATCACCACCAACCAGCTGCAGCATCAGCTTCATTCTAATGTGATCTGTGATGGCTTTTGATCATTTATCATTCACTACTGAAGGTATTTAGTTTTTAATTGGCATATTTGTTGTGTTCTTTATTCCCCATTTGAATGCTGAACTTTTTAATTTATATTTAAACATATAGGAGATTCTGACGTCTACTGTGTCCTCAAGATGGAATTTCTGGAATGTCAAGGTAATTTGAAAGGTAATTTCCAACCAAAATCCAGGAAATGTAGAAATAAAATAACAAAATAACATTTTATAAAGCTGTCATTTTATAGATATCGTATTTCAAATCTTGCTTCACACATATATTGCATATATTATCTATGTATTATAGCAGTTAAAATATTTTATATGCATTGAATAAAAACAAACCAGGAGAGAAAATGTTTCTGTTTTTATGGAAGTTTTGGGGATTATGCATTGTGGCTGGCAACCAGAATTTCGGGGTTTTTAAATGTTTACTGTCTGTATTTGTTTCTTCAAGGTCGTTTTTTTACTCTTTTTCTGAAACCTGTACTAGTGAAATTATTTTAGATGGGTCTGCAGCTTTAACCCTCCCACCTATGCAATAGGATGTCTTCTATTTTCCTTTTTTTCTTCCTCTCTTTTCTCATGCTCATAGATCAATGCTGAGACCTTCTTTATCTTTTACACATCAGTAGTGCAGCACCGTTCAGCCCTCTGCCCCATTTATTCTGAACACTTTTTTTTTACATCTAGACATCTGATAATGCTGCTGCTCCGTCTCTATTCACTGTTCACATCAAGTCAGCACGGGACAAAACTGCTCATCTGGCTGACAACAGAGCAGAGAGAGCAGCAGGTACAAACAGAGGTTAGAGAGGGCCACAGACACAAATAAAGACATTCAAGCACATATATGGCCAGTATGTGTATTCAAACAAGTCTACGTGCATGTACATAAAGATATATGTGGACGCCTGCCATAGGCGACATTCAAATAGTTGCAGAAACACACACTAGTACATAAACGCATGCAAGACTGCACACATGATACACACATCCAAACACTCATCTTAGACCCACCAGCCAGGCAGGAGTGCAGATACACACACACACACACACACACACACTGTTGTAGTGACCATGGGGCAGATATACACCCACAATCACAGTACCCCTGTCCAAAACTGTGTGTGAGGAAAGTCACGCCTTTAAAAAAACCAGGAAAGGTTGATAGATGGAGGGCTGGTAATGAAATGGAGACATCAAGGAGCATGAAGAGGAGAGGAGGGAGGGAGGGAGCGAGCGTGGAAACAACCCGAAATAGAGAGAGAAAGAGGAAGAGGGAGAGGGAGAGAGGGGAATAAGAAGAATAGCCTTTCGTCTGTGTTCCATCAAGGGAGAAATTACACATTTACTAAGGTTTTTTCTTAAGACGACGGCCCTCATAGATCAAATCGCTTGGATGTACCAGCCAATTTTCAACATGAAATATAGACACCAAAAATCTATTACACCTGTGTTCTCCCTTCTCCCATCTGCAGCTCTCTGTCGCTCTTTCTCACAAACGCTGATGTATCTACATCACTGTCTCCTCTCCTGTCCTCTCTTTTTCTCTTCTCACCTCTCTTTTCCCCTCTCCCCTCTTCTCCTCTCCTCTCCTTTCCTATCCACTCCGTGTCTATCCCCATGTCTCTCTTCCTCTGAGGCTATGAATCTCCCTCTGTCTCTCTCTGACATGTACATTATGTTATCTGCCGGTACATCTGCTTGACAAATGGAGAAGTCGATCATATTCAATAATTATCTGACCTTTTCCCTTTGTTGTATTTCCGTTGCTTCCTTCAGTGTGGTGATGTTAAGGAGACTTAAAGGTAGATTTTTTTAAGTGCATAAAACTAAATAACATAATAGTAGTAGACAATGCAGGGAGAGTATAAAGTCTAACCACTGACATTCATTCTCATTAATTAGAAGGATTAATAAAACAGCAATTTGCCTTGGATATATAGAAGACACATACATAAAAGCAAAATTCCATGAATGAACTGCAAATATACTACTTATATATATACTATATACTCCTTGCAAACTGCTTGATTTTCAACATCTTCAAAAATCTTTTAATATTTAAAATTAAACAATCCTGTCATCATATTTGTCTGCAGGTGTCTGCATTTAAGGACAATGTTTTTGTCAAATAAATGCAAAATGCCCAAAAAAAACTCACCACATCCAGAAACTACTGTATTTTTCTAATGTTGTGAATCTAAATTAGTATAAAGTAGAATATTTTGAAGACTGACTGTTCAGTATTAATAACAATTACACAAATGGTTATAGACCGTTTTATTTGCTTTTTAACATACACAGAGAAATTAAAGTAAAGTAAAATTGATCCTAGAAACACATTACAAGCACACAGTTACAGTAGCACAGTATATAAAATCAAACATTAAAAGGTGAGTTTTGAGTAAGTTCTTGAACATAGCAAGCTCCAGAAGGAGGGGAACAGCTATGAGGATGGCCCTGTCACACAGGGTCTGGTGCTTCACCAGAGTGACGAGGGTCGGTGAGGAAGGAGGGGACAGCCTGGTTAAGGTGGGAGTCATGTGGTTGTGTGTTTGTGGGCGTGAGTGAGTAGACCAACAGCAGAGTTCTGAATATATTTCAGTTTATAAAGTACTTTGGAGGATCTACCATGAACAATACCATTGCAGTAGAAGTTGATGTGATGAAGGCATTGATCAGTGTTTCAGCAGCAGATTTAAGCCTTTTCGAGACCTGCATTGGTACAAAGCACACACACTACAGCACACATAATACTAAGACTTCACATTTAGTGCCCATTGACATCTAGAAATCACCTCATCTGAACTGCAGAAAAGGATTTGTCAGACAGTAGAGACGTTAAAGTAAAAAAAAGGTGCTGATATCACACATTCATTCTTCAGAGAGCTTGAACACCATGATGTCAATGAGGTGTTGTTACAGTCTGACCTGTTAATGGATGATTGCTGGCAGCGCAGTAGGAGCAAATAAAAGTCAAACAGCTGTCACCTGGACAGCAGGATGTGTTTAGTCAGTGCACATCCTGGAACACCCACTCACAAATCTAACACACACACACACACACACTCACACAGGTTGAATGTTTTGTGATTTACAAATATTTTACAGAACAGGACACAACACATAATCATAATACTATAATAACGAATCACATACATGTAAAACAAACAAAACAAAAAAAACTCCCACTTCAACTGTTTGAAACTGTCACCAGAAACGCAGTAAAGACGCAGGTAAGCAGGTATGCATATTATTGAATGCATAATATCTACTGGGG
This sequence comes from Nannoperca obscura, assembly GCA_036024295.1. Taxonomy (NCBI): domain Eukaryota; kingdom Metazoa; phylum Chordata; class Actinopteri; order Centrarchiformes; family Percichthyidae; genus Nannoperca; species Nannoperca obscura. The sequence goes on along the minus strand of JAVQJL010089752.1, from coordinate 20,871 downwards.
TTCTTGATGCTGGTGCAGCCCGTAAACATGTCAGGATTTTTGTTGGGTAATGTGTTTGTCAGGAACAGAGATAAAACATTCAAACCATGAACAGCGCAATCTTTCACAGTCATTTGGTAGTTTATGACCCCCAGTCCCTGGTTGTTGTTTTGTCCTCAGCTCTGGCTTTTGATCAAAACACTATTTTTCAATCTCAAGTTGACAAAGCTGGTTTCTAAACATTTTCCATTTTGAAATTGTTGTCCATCTCATACAGTTATGATATATTATTATTATTTAAAGCTGCACTAATCATTTTTTAAATTGTGAAATGTAATGTGACAGTGGTCGCAAATAGTAACATACCTACAAAGAAATGTCACGGACTCTGCAGTTCCCCCTCAATTCAATAGACTATTTTATCATCTTTCAGCTAGCTGTTTTGGTTTAGGTTCCCCACCACTTTACTGTTTTGGTTTAGTCCCACCAGTCTCATCACCTTTGTGTCCAGCAGCAGAAAATAAACAGTGATACCAAACAGCAGACAGACAAAGTTAGCTGTTAGTTGGTAAACATAGCGGAGCTTAAGCTAGCTGCTAAAGACCCGGACATTTCCCTCAGGAGTTGTTGGAGACCAAAACAGAGCTACAAGTAGAGAGACTATTGGACTTACGTTGTCAGGCCAGAAACATGGCCCCAAATGAATGCTAATGTTTGTCTATGTCTGCTGGATGTTTAAATAAAGAATCCTTTGCTAACACATTTGCTATAAAAACATTATTAGGTGATATTATGTTACTGTTGTTACATCTTATTCCGTTCCCCCTGAGTGACTTATTGAGCTTTAAGGTCATAAACATACGTGTTTTGCGTTCAAAGGCTGATGCTAGCACGGGAAAGCTTTTGAATGAAGAAAAAACACGTTGCTCTTTTTAACATACAGCAGAAGTAGTACTGACAAATCATTGTCTCCTCCATACCACCATAAGTTTCACTTACTAATACATCCATACAGTTAACTCTCCCACCCCCCTTTATCACACAACTCTCACAACTGATAGATGCTGTGATACAGGAGAATAGGGTAAGTAGACGGAGGCTCTTCATGTAAAATTCACTTAGCTGCCATATTTCTCCCTCAGGGACAAGATTAATTGCATTATAACTTGTTTCAGGTTGGGGTGGAGGGTGCGCAGAGAAAAATGGCAGCGCCTGCTGGTCCAACCCCAAGCCCCTTCCTCTCTCCTGACTCCCTCTCCTCTCCCCTCCTCTCTGTGGCGACCATCTCTTAATACATCCTGAGAAATTGAGGTTAAGAGGGGATATCCAGGGGGTTATCTGGCGTCGCGGTGCTCGGCGTGGGGAGATTGATGGTCTTAAGAGGCCTGGGTGCCGTGGTCATATTCATATGGTAATTCATCCCTATTGTCCCTGCGGAAACCAAGGCTTTCTTTAATCTGAGAGGGAGGCCTCCTCTCCCTCACTCTGTTGAAACGAAGCCCAGCGTCACTTTATCATCTCCACAGATGCTGATGATGACGACGGGTGGCCGGTGACGTCTGGATGGATGTATCACAGTAACATGTTTTGTGTGTGTGTAAATTAAAAAGGAAAAAAGGTGGGAGCATTGTTGATAGGATAATATTAGAGGGTGTGTCGAGGGGGGGGAACTTGGTGAATATAATGATAACTCTATACTGGATGTTACTTTAATCCCCCTCCCTCCTCAGAAAAAGGAAAGATAACTTCAATCCATTTGTTACTAAGAAGCATTCAGTGCTGACAATTTCAACTCCTGGAGCCCAATTCAGAGACAGCAATCCTCTGTGATAAAGGAATTTTGGTTTTACACTTGTAAATCCATCTATTCAAACGTCTGGGATTTCTGAATGCATTATGCCTTTTTATGTCCTTATCTTTTTTGTTATGCTTGTACTTTTCAAAGTGGCATATTTGTTCAAATTGAGCAAACAGAGAAAAACACTTTTATCATGGTGTTTTATCAAAATAAGAATGAAAGCCTCATCTTTTAAACCCTCCATCAAATCAATCCTTAAAGCTGAAATCCACAACTTAACACATTTTTGTCCCATATAAACAAAAACCCTCCCCACTCGCTCCTCCATCCTCTCTACCAGAGGCCTGGGAGCTTGAGGGTCCTGTGCAGTATCTTAGCTGTGCCTAGGACTGCGCTCTTCTGGACAGAGATCTCTGATCCTGGAATCTGCTGGAGCCACTCTCCCAGTTTGGGGGTCACAGCCCCATGTTCCTATTACCACGGGGTTAGGGCCACTTGGTTATAGCATTCCACGCCTGCTAGCATCTTACACCCTGCTGTTATGTGCTGGATTGTCTCAGAGGTGTCTTTGCACTGTCTGCACCTGGGGTCTTGTCTGGTGTGGTCAAAGAATCAAAGAATTCTTGAGGGCCTGCCCTAAGTAGTTATTAGTACTCGTAATGCCAGAAAAAGTAGAAGGAAATGTACATTGTACAAACAATTTCTTTTGAAAAAAATTGCAGAGCAGCAGTTCAATACAGTTGCAAATAATGTGTAGTAAACCTGTCTGCGGTAGATCTATACACTCACATGGTGAATCCATACGTGTGGACCAAGATCTCCCATAATAAATAGCTTATCTATATACTTGGTGGATCTATATATCCAGTACATGGATGATCGATAACAATGAATCTGAGCTCAGTAGATAGACAGCATGATGTCTCCTCTGAGAGACAGCTGTATGGGTCCAAAACACCACGGACACACACAAACACACACGCACATACAGAACGTTACATAACCTTGTATTCTAATTTTTGGACACAAATGCATATCAGATTAGTTTTTCGAATTAGTTTTTCCCATCCATACAGGGTGGAAAGGGGCTGAAGCCAGAAAAAAACAAAACGTGCAGACATAAACAGAACATGGCAGCTGTACACAGAAAGGCACCAGCTGGCCGGTGGATTCAAGCCCATGACCTTTTTGACGTGTGGGGACAGAGCTCACCACTGCAGCACCGTGTCACCCTTTTAAAAGAAAATGTTTCATTTGTTTTATCAGTCACTTTAAAATAACTCTGACAATATTGTTGCTAATTGAAGTTGCTATTTGTTACATCAATGTAACTATGTAACAAATAACAAAAAATAACCTATTATGTTATAGGTTGTATTTTGACCGAAAATAGCACTTAGTTTGTTTTGTCTTTTACTTAGGGGTTAAGATGCTGCCCATAAACTGCAACATCTCCAGTTCCAGTCTTGCTGAGGCACTGTCTAACAAATGCATAAAATGCCCAAAATGCTAAAATATAAAGCTGGAAGTTCAGTCTGGAGGCTTGTCAAGACACTGTACAGCAGTTTCTCCTGAATAAGGGTTCTACAACTCTGCAAAGTTCAAGAACTTGCTCCCCCACCTGAACATCTATGACATAAACAGTAGAATTATTACAGTGCTACATCACGCATGCTATAATGTATTTCATCTGCTATTTGAATTACTGCAATCTAACTTATTTGTTTAGCCAAAGCTGTGTGTTTGCTGGGTGACGCTGGACTCCGCTGCAGGAAAGGTTGAGGCTGGGTGGGTGGGGGGGTCCATGCCAGAACACAAACCACAGCTTTGATTAAGTTGGGCTGCAGTGATTTTCTCACCACTGCCCTGATCAGACTCTTCAATGACCACCCATTGACTTCCTGTAGCCCGCTGCTGGTGTGCACACTTTTCCTTATATCACCCCTATCAACACACACACACACACACACACACACACACACACTTACCACCGCCTCTTCTTCTTAATCAATACCCATATTAATCATCCAAAATATCTGTGTGACAAACCAATTATTAATCTGCACCGTCAAGTCCAATACAGTGATAATGAATTTAGTGGGAATGCTGTGGACTCCGTCCATTCATTAACTGCTGATGGCTGCTGTAATGACTGCTCAATGTCACCAGCATATTCTACCGCTATTGACGAAGTGCAGGAGACAGTGAGCACACACACAGACACATATACACATACATACATGGGGAGGCATGTTTTCATAGAAAGAGATAGTTACAGGTGCAACCATCCACTAGAGGGTGTCATCCTTTCCTCTCATCCTTCTCTCACACTTCACACTTAACATTTCCCTCCCTTCCACCCTACTTCTCCCCTTCTTTCTTCCTCTCAGAGTCTACCCCTCCTCCCCTCCCCCCAATATTGATGTCTTAGCTCCTCGCTCCAATAAGCATCTAATCAACAGCAGAGGGGATCCGATCAGATCACAGCAGAATGATGGATCTGGGATTCATTTACTGGGACTGGCCCACTCTGCTAAACTGCGGGTATGTATCAATCTATGATTGCTTGATGACATGAAGAGCTCTCCATTCCACACCACAAGTCCACCGCTGGCACTAAATAAGACCAGGAGAAACGGGGAATCTAACTTTAAAGTTTTTGGGAACTTCATCGCTGAAGAAAAATTGATTATTTATCACAATTAGAAAAATTACAGACAGATATTTGCCATCTTTTGAAAATTGGTTCAATGTTATACACTCATTTTATCTTATAAAAGGTTAATATTAGAATGTATTAATCAAACACAAATTTAGTGTGGGAAGTTGTGATAAGATTCCAACTCTACATGAATGGTCTATATCTTCAGTGGCTGTCCTAAGACATTAAGTCATTGTAATATTTCGGTATATTTGATGAAAAACAGTCAAAGCAGTTAAAAGTCAGCTGTTATTCCATTTTTCATCTAAGATAGCTGAGCTATAAGGGTCAAATAAGGATTACGTCTGCTGTGATTGAATAAGTAGTTGTTGGTGTGATATAGTGACAACAAAAAGATTATTACTGAACTTGAAAAAGTCATTTGACAAACAAAACCCACTAAAAGCGTTATGTGTGAAACTGCATTGACTCTCCTACTGCCACCTTGTTTTGATTTTGGAGCATCGAATGAGGATGCAGTGACCAAAGCAGTTTTTTTCTGCAGTACCAACCTTTTGACGTTACTCAAATAGAAATGTGTAGAAAATGAATGGGAGTATCTGAAATATAAATATCACTCTCTTGTGTTCTAAAGCCCATGAATACTGTACAACCACATGTGGACAGAGCCAGGCTAGCTGTTTTCTGCTGCCTCCTGTCTTTATGCAGAACTAAGCTTATTTGCTGCTGGCTGCAGCTTCAGTGAATGCACAAATATGAGAGTGATATTGATCTTCATCTGTTTTTAGGCAAGAATAAATTAACAAGCATATTTTCCAAAATGTTGAACTATGCCTTTAAGTGAATTGAACACCCTCTGCATCCTGACAGGTTTCCCCTCTGTTTGATAAATGTAAAAGTTATTCCTGCATTCATATGTGACTTTTAACATTTAACACCTTTCAGCAGTTCAGCCTTCACTGCATGACTAGAAGGCCTTCAAGCGTTCAGTATTTGCACACCCAAAATAATGATGAATCATGACATGCAGGCTCTGGCCACTCTGTGTGTGGATCACCGTTCAGTAGAGTAGTTTTGCCCTCCATGTTGTCTGACGCCAGAACCCCCTCCCAGCAGCCTCTAAATTTGCATACAAATGAACATCTAAACGGGCTCTATGACATAATTGACTTGCAATTAGAAGTTTTCTTGAGCTGGTCACTTTGCAGTGGACGGACCAAGTGCGTAAAACAAGGAACCACACACACACACAGAAGGAGAGAAAATGGCTGCTATTTTGCATATTAATGAGAGTCATTAGCTGTCTTTTGGCAATGGCTGACAAGGGGACTTATTTATGCCCTGGCCCTCGATGCCTGACTGGGGGAAAGTGTCCACTTCAGCGACCAGCGCTAATTGTTTCTGAGCATGTTGTCCGGCCGATCATCATCATCATCATGGGAAATTACGCTCGCTTCAAAAAGACGACTTGGCTGACGTTGGGGTTGGCCTATTATGATAACTCTGTGTAAGCTTTTAACTTCTGGTGCTCTACAAGAGCCAAGCTTTTAACTTGGAGCCATTAAGGGCCTTGTATCTTGCTGTTTCACTCCAAGTAACAACTATTGAATTCCAAAAAGCTGCAAGATGAGCCAGAATAGCAAGTGACTCGAGGTGCAGGCCATTATGCTAATATTTTGATAAATGGAAGTGGGAGAGTGGTATAAATTGGACTTTTGTGAAAAAGTGTTCCTTTCTGTATTGAAAACGAGTAGAATGCAAACAGATGTGTCCAAAGATTCACTATCATGTCAGTTACTTTCTTCTCCTTCATTTAGAATCTTATTACATGTTACAGGATATGGCTGGATATGGCTGATATGCAACCAAACCAATGAAACCTCTGTAGCAAAAAGTCTGTAAGCCCTTCACATTAAAAAAATTTGCAGCTGAACACTGAAGTAAACATGACATATATTTGACATATATTTGGTGCCATATTGGGACATGTGAAATATGTTTTTTTAATTATGAGTAACACTTTAAAATATGCTATACATAACCGGTAGTACCGGTAGTGACTAAGGAATGAGAGAGGAAAGAATGTGATAATTAACGAATCGTTAATGAGTAGTTCCTGAATAACTCCGGATTGAGGACTAGATATTAGTAACAATAGATACTATATTATTGAATCATTAGGTAATTATTCATTCATAAGTATCTGTGAATCAGAATTACGATCACTTTCTAGCTGACCATTACTTTATAGAGTGAAGATGGGACTACTACTATTAATCCAATCAGAACTTCCATAAGGTAAAAGTAATATAATCATGACGTAACGAAGGACTGCATGTAGCTCCACTTTACTTTGGGGTGCACAGAGTAACTTTTGGTTACCAGGGTAACCTTGGTTCTCTGAAAACCGAGTGAGGTAATTAGTAATGAATGAGTGGCTACAAGATCAGAGTTAATCAGGAACGACTTGTGAAGAAATTAACTAATCATTACCAAATGATTCATTAAGTATCTCCCAGTCTGTTCTCTAGTAACTCATCATTATCCACTATATAGTCCTCAATTCAGAGATATTCAGGAACTACTCATTAACAATCAGGTAGTTTCTGATTGGTTCCTCTTTTGTTCCTTAGTAACCAATTATATTTTTGTATAGCGTATTGTAGGTGTGTTACCGGATTATTTACCGCTGCATGCATTTTGGATCAGGCATCCAATAATGAGAGTATTAGTAGATATTTTAACTGTGTGCAAGGTGTCAGAAAGATTCGTTCCCTGTGGCTTTGCAGAGGGAATACACACACTCAAATCATTTTCATTTTTTCAGTAATGTTAAAGGGAAATACACCACCTGTCATGTGGCTGTCCACTCAGTGTTGATGGTATATTGAGTCACTTAAAGAAATACATCCCTCAGTGCATGCTATATTGGGTGCTGTCCCCGACACCAATCCCAGGAGCCTGTGTGTGTTACTATGCATGAACTTTTTAGTCACTTGGACAGAGGTGTGCTGCAGACCTTCATCGTGATCCCGAAGATAAACTGGAAAAGACAACCAAGACCAGCAGGGCCGAGAGGGTAGATGACAATTGAGTGAGTATTTTTGTCAAAACACTATGTGTTGGTCGACAAAGTAATGGCTTTTCGCTAGGCTGGTCCCATAGGCTGGTGCGATGTTAGACTAATTTTGTATAGAGGCATAGTAAGGAGAAACTGTGTAAATGTTAAGCCTCTTTTGAAGCCAAATATATAACAAGAGTAGTAAATGAAATTCCCTTATTTAGCGCTTGTCAACCTTAACAGTTGATTAGCAGCAGCTAACTTGCTCTGAGAGGTGAGAAGCTTGCGCGCATTGCATCCCTGTACATGTAGATACTGCCGGGACAACTCAGCGAGCAGGACAACTCAGTTTTTAAGGTCAGCATTGCACTCACTGAGGAATGTATTGCTTCAATTAATGCCATTTACCACCGACACTGAGTGGACAGCCACATGACATGCGGTGAGTTTTCCTTTTAAATAAAATTGGATGCACGTTCAGTGATGGGTGGATGGATGATTAAGTTGCTTGGCAGGTGGGCACCATTGCCCTACTACTGTGTTTACTGCTGAATCCACATGTGCTCTGCATGCAAAAGTAAAAATAAAAGTAACAAGATCTATAACTCTCTATGTACAAATGATTCATGAATGAGGCTATATCTTTATAAAGGCATTTTATCAGCTACAATGTTGATGTTTGAGCTTCACTGTGGAAGAACAGAAGGACGTTGGTGCACAGTTTGACACTACAAGTTCTGAGTTTACTTTCATCTGCTACAAGAGATGCAGTTCCTCTGTCCTCACCTGAAACCTGAATTTCCCGCACAAGCAGGATTTGTGACGTCTAGTTTGGAAGCCAGTTGTGGTCCAGATGTGGAAAGTTTAAACATCCATCACTCATTCACTTCATTCACACAACATTCAATGAAGTAGGAGATATCTTGTGTCCAGCAGTTGAACCATTAAAACAAAAATTATGTGAACTTTAATTTGAAGCCAAGTAGTGCTGAAACGATTGATTCATTTGTTTTAACACGTTTGATGATTGAATCATCTTTAAAATAATTTACAAATGTGATAATTTGCAGCTATTCTCTGTTTTATATAATGTGAATATCTTTGTGATGTTTTGTTTATTTGGGTGATCCTGGTGAAATACAGCTAAATAATTGGAAGACATAAGCTTGGGTTCTGGGAAACTGTATTGGTATGTTTTACCACTACTTTTGAAAGAATATGTAGAAAATTTAATAATATGAATGATCATTATTTACAGCCCTTTAGCTGAGACACTTCCCAGACAACATACTCAAACGATCTGAGCTCTAATTGTCATTGTTACTGTGTACATGTGCTCATCTGTGGCTCGTTATTGGTCTCTTCCTCTGGCATGTAGGCTTACAGGCGTCTTTACAGAAAAGGTCTCTCTCTGTCTCTTTCTCCGTCTCTCTCAGCTGGAGTGCCAGGCAAGCCGCTCTGCAGCGATCTGGAGATGAGGAGTGTGACAACAAAGAGGTGGAGGACAAGGAGGTATTAGTGCACACACACACACACACACACAGAGCAGCGTGCGGTAGTTATGGCCTCGACAGCTTTAGCACCCCCGCATTGTAAACAGGGGGGTGGTGACCGCCTCCCAGTGCTTGTTAACATCATCTCCGTCATTCAGCAGACGCGGCACTGTCAGCACCTCGCTGTGCCCCGACACAATCAACATTAACCATGACACACACACTTTCAAAACACACCGAGCATGTACATTCATCCAAAACTTTATACATGCAGCACACACGCTAGCAAATTTGTTCACGTGCCTTGAGAAAGATTTACACACAAATATGCAAACACATGCTCAAATTTATACACAGATACAGATACTGTATAGTGTATGCATGCACAGGCACACACATTACCTGTAACCTCTGCCAGCTGCACACACACACACACACACACTACAGCATATCCTAGCAGCACACCATGCAATCAGCATTATCCATGTGAGCTCCTTAATGGGCACCTCGTAAAACAGACGACAGCTCTGCTACCTAGACCATTCCACAGGGGAGACAAACTACCTGTCCTGACACATGCACGCGGGCACACACACACACACACACACACACACACTTAAGATATACAGGAACGTATGCACACCCATGAAAATGGGGTTTGTACACGAGTAAGTATGAATTTGATATTTAGTTCAGTAGTCTTCTTTTTGGTTTCCTTCCTGCATGAGTTGAAATGAAGCAACATCTCTGCACATTGTTTCTTCATTGTAAGTCAATTAGACAAAGCAGATATTGTTGGATTGATGAATCTGACTTGTAACTGAGTGGTGTCAATACTCAATGCTGTTGTAGTTTAAAGGATAATTCTGTTGTATTACAACTTATTTTAAACTTTTTTTCTCAAAATGTCATAAATTACGTATAACTTAGAAAAATAACTTTGCTTTACTAATTAATCATCAGCAAAAACAATTCTAGTTACTTTACGCCTTTGTATGTCAATGGTGCCGTTAACCAGCTCCAAATCCTCCACACACAGACATCACATCTTCTGTATTTAATGTATAGAAATAGAAAAACAAGACATTGTGCTTGAGCTTTTGATGGTCAGCATCAAGAGCTAACTCCTGGTAAGACATCAAAGAAGCCCACATCCAAAATGTCAAAGTAAGGAAGTAATGAATGATCACTGGGATTTGTCACTGTGATGTTATTACTAAATTACATATTGTAATTCCTCAAACTACTTGTTACTGGAAAAAGTAATCTCATTACAATACGTCATTACTGACAGTGTTTGACCCTCACTGTGAATACTTCTGTGTGGCTAGTGTTAAACTAGCTCTTGATGCTGACTATGCTAGCTATTTTAAGTTACGTGCGTAAGTTGTTACATTAGTAAGTCACATGACATAAGTTACCTACGTAGTTATTGTACCCCGAACCGAAACCTAACCAAACTGCAACCGCTTCACAACGTTAACCACATGTTTATTAATGTTACCAATGTATTATTATTATTATTTAAATAATCTGGCTACACTGGCTTGTGTGTGATTGTTTGACTGCTCATCTCTTGCCCCATCTGACTCTGCTGTAGCAATGACGCTGTATTCCCAGATCTCAGCAATTGCTTTGTTGAGTACAGTGTTATCATTACCAATGGAAATTATTGCCAAAACTACAGAAATAAGAGTGTAAGTTGTCATTAATGGGTTATTTTAATTTTCAGTTCAAAATGAAAGAAAAATCCAGGAATATCTTGAAAACAGTGGTGCACTTCAAGGCTCAGTGGAGGTGAAAATGCTATCAGGTAAAGCTGGTGCCATTAGGTGTGTATGTGTTTGTGTGTGAGTGTGTGTGTGGTCACTGGGACATAAAAAGGGAGCACGCCACCCATGGCAGATATGCTGCCCTTTCTGCTAACGGCTCCAGAGGCCACGGAGGCTAACTGCCGTCGCTGCCCCCCCTCCTCTGCCAACCACCCACACACACACACGCACGAAGCTGCTGTCCACACAGCCGCGGTCATTCTGTGCGTCTCCAGCCAGCTAGCGGCGACATTCCCGCCACAACTGCCAGTGCATTTGACCTTTCCTGTTCAGGCCTAATCGGATTGTGTCCCTCTTTATGAAATCAGACGCTAAAGGTCAGCAGGCTGTTTAACATGGGGTGGAGGCCCAGAGCTATGGAATTTGCCTTGGCAGTAAATTACCTTTATTATGTTTGGTCCGTGTGATTCTATACCCTCCCAAAGGCCTCGGGGTTCAGGACATGGTGATACATGGAGATGGGCTACAAGGCTGCAGTTTTCCTCAAAAGCACAAAGAAAGTCTTCATGTCGAAAAAGGAAAACTGTGAATTAGAACTGGGGTGTTGCATGACGTTACACAAATACAGCGCACTTGCAAATTAGTGGGCTTTCTTTCACCTCTTGCTTTGTGTTGCGTGTCCCGTCATTCTCTCGCTTGCCTCTGTGTAGAATATAACAGATCAATCATACAGCTCTTTTTTAAGTATCAATAAGACCTGATGCAAGCAAAACCTGTATTAGTTGTGTGAATGTTTCAGCCAAAAAATATTTCTGTTGCATCACTGCAGTGTGAAACTTCTTTATTTAGTCTCAAACTTAATCGCCTCATGTTCCTTTCAGGTGAAATTAAATAAAAAGGTAATTTAGAACTCACCACGAAAAAAACTATTTTTTAATAATTTTTTGTGCAGTCTCTTCTTTTTTCTTTTGTCTCTGTATGTCAGTCATATAGATTCATAAAGCCAAGAGTTTTGCACGGCTTTTTTGCTGACGTTCACACCCACTTGTGTCTTTTTGTTAATTTTAAATGAAATCTCAACATATCTAAAATACACTTCACATAACTAATAATCTAATACTTGTAACTAATAATCTTATACTAATCTTATACTAATTCACTTTATAGATCAGTAATAAGCCATATGTAGGAACAAATTTTGAGTTTCCGGGTAATGAAGAAACCCTGGATTATTGAATGAAAAAAGCAATCCCTTTATTAATTTGAACAAACTCTGGCCAGAAAGAAAATACAGCATTGTCCCGCAACACATGCTTTTGCCGGAACGCAGCGTATTGTTTTCTGGACAGTCGCTGTGTTGGCCAATTCCTTTGTAATGTGAACAGTGTATTTCTAACGTTTCTTTTGCGGTTGCTGTAATGAAAGATAAAACAATTGCCACTTCCATAAACCAAAGCAGTAAAGTCCTCTGTCATAATATTACAAAGCCCTGTGTAGTGGTTTGGCTTCAGACAAAAACATTACAATGAATTGACTATCAATTAACTATTAATAAAGTTATTAGTTACAGCTTTTTGCAAGTGATAACTCTGTGACTAAGTTCTTTGATACATACATGTATGTTTGTACTCGTATGTGTATGTAAGAGAGAGACACACAGAGAGATCAGAGACAAGTGATGAAGATAAAGACACAGACGGACAGAATGACCTGAGATGAAGAAAAAACATCATCCTGGATACTGCATGCTGTCTATTTTGGAGGTTGATCTCTTTCTCTTTTACACACACACACACACACAAGTCATCATCTTTGATACGCCACGCTGTCCATTTGAGGAATGTTTCTGTCAACCAGGAAGTCCACATCTGGTTGTCATGTAACCATTTGATCCATCACGCTAGCCAGTTCCTGATCCCTCACCCCTTCATTCCTACTGATCATCACTCACATGACACGCTCCCCACATCACACTGGACGTGTGTGTGTGTGTCTGTGGTACTGTATACATGTTTGTGTCAGTAACAGACAGAAAGGCTGCTGTATTCAGGTTGACATCAGTCGTGCTCCTGGCTACTAGCAGAATGGTGATCGAGCTGAAACTGATACATGCAGACAACAAAGAGAAGACTACTTCAAGGCCTTTTACGCACTGAGCATCATCAAAGAGGGCAGATGGCGATTGAATGTTACCAAAGACGACAGTTAGGAAAATCATTACCCTCATATTCAATCACTCATTTAATTGTGGTTGTAAAAAAAAATAATTCCCTATATGAGCTATATGAGATTTGCTGTTTTATACACTGTAGCAATACTTTTTTTTAATCATATAGGTAATTTAATAAAGTCACCTTCAAACGATGTAACGTCAGCATGGACAAAAAACAAAGAGTTCTGTATTTCAAAAAGAAAGAAAGAAAGAAAGGAGGCAAGCCTTGGATTCTAATAGATCTTAACTCATCTTTCACTAAAAGCCTCTTACAGAAACAATTACAGATAAAAAATGAACATTGCCTATTTCAAACAGAACATGCGCACATTCATAACCCCCTAAACCAATTGTAAGAATGGCCCCTTTTCTGGATGAGCTGCAAATGTTTTCCCACTAATACCATTTCCCTCATCAATCGGCTGCTAATGACTGTGAGGTTTCAGAGTTGATGTGAGGGAAGGGTAGGTGGCACATAACTTTGTCTGGAGAACAGTGTCTGCAAATGGTAGTGAGTGATGCTACAGTAAAGGTGAAATCCACAGAGTATACATATGCGATTCCTATGATGATCCTGGAGACTTTAATCAATATCGACTAGCTTTCTATCTGAACTTGTGAACAGAGAGCCGAGATATTCATGTGTGATGTTATCGAGGGGTGAAAACAGTAGGCGAGGTAGACTGGTCCGATGCACACTGGAGATTTTTTCAGAATCAGGATGACATCCAGGTTTTGTTGGCATAGCCTATAGCAGATGTTGCATAGTTTGCTAAAGGCATACTATGTGCTCCATTTTGGCAAAATCAGTACATACTGCTAGTATTGATTCACAGTTAAAAAACAACAAGACACTTCAACAATAGGCTGGAGCAGGAATGGCAGCTGTGAGGCTGAGGAACTTTGGGAAAACACAACAAAATGCTCATTACTTTGTTCCACTCATAAAACTATAATATTCAAACTTGCATTGTAAAAAAAACCCATTTACACATTAAACACTCTACACTTGTTAAGCTCAGACTCTGTTATCATTACAGAGTCTACCACTTAAGCCTACAACATAAATACAACGCTGCAGCGGGCTGTACAGTAAAACCACTTGAGAGTGCACATGCCTTCCATCAAAAATTAACTTGAGTAGCTTTGATAATTATACGATGGTGTGAAATATTTAACAGCGGGTGGAGAGAGAGCTGTTTAGAGCAGCTCAAATGAACATCAACTTCATCCAGAACAATAACAATTACAAACTGCTAACTGCTTTCTTGGCCACTGTGTATCTCACTGTGTCTCACTTATTCCACTTTGGCTCTGTGATTCTCTCTGTACAAGTCTCTTCTGCACCTTCCTGTTCACGCCTCTCTCTCTCTCTCTCTCTGAAGGGAGGGAGGGGAAGGGAAAGAGATGATTTAAGGTAATGAGAGGAGTTAAACATCATTAGTGCAAATTAACTTTTGTCAGCTGAGGTGATCTTGGTGGGGGCGCTTCTGCCACCGGCGGCAGCTCAGATAATGGCAATTTATGCATTAGCGTGTGTTACGGTGTGTGTGTGTTATGTGTGTGTGCATGTAATGATGGCCACCAAGGACGCTTTCAGTCTTAAAGGGCAAGTCCAATCTTTTGAAAGGCCTTTCTCAGACACCCTAAATGTTTTCATGGCAGCTAATCTAAATACTAGAGTTCTAGTTCTATGAAGGCGAGGAGACAAATAACCAACAACTTCAAATAAAAGGCTGCATTTATGTTGAAATTGGGGCCTAAATATTTCCCTTATATGAGTTCAAAACAGAGTACACGTTCCCTGATACTTAAAATTGCTTTAGTAAATTTAAGATCATTGCATAATGTTCCCACATGATGACACTACTTTATTCCACGTTTGGGAAAACAAGGTCACTTAGTGAAAACCCAAATGCACTGTGCCCTTGTGGGTTACGTGGGGCTGAACAAGTGCAGACTCAGACGAGGAGACAGGAATAAGGTAAATAGGGTGTTTATTCAAAAGTACAGGGAAGCTTGGGCTGATAGCTGGAAACTAGGAATGGTGGCTGGGAAGCTGGTAACTGAGTTGAGCAGGAGTCAAGGACAGGGAAGCAGGGCTGACACAATGAAGACAGGAGACGGGGCCAGAGCCAGCAGAACTGCAGGGTAGAGAGGAAAAGCATTAGGCTAGGCTAACAGATAACACAAAAAAAGGCTGGAAACGTAGACTAACTGGTGTATAGAGTATGATCTGATTATGGAACGGGTTACACCTGTCTCCTGTCTGTTGTTTGCAGATGGGAAGGAAACTCCAACACTTACACTTGTGTTATCTGGTTTCTGCAGAACTAAATCTTTAGCTCGACATTAGCAATGCATGGATGTTTCTTACTGAATTAAAACTTTTATGTACACAGTCTTGCACCTTTCTATCAAAAACCTAATGCAGTTCATCCTTTGTAGTGCAGATTCAACCAGTGAAGTGTCATAGCCATCTAAGTGCTCCAACTGTTTGTGTGTATATATATTGTATATATATATTTAGTTTTGTGTTTAGTTTTTTCTTCAGGTATATCAGGTTTGTTGTTGTTGTTCATTTGTTTTGTTTTTTATATATGTCCTGAAACCAGGACATTCGTATGTAAAGATATATAAGAATATGCAGAGATGTTAATTTGCTAAATGTATGAACTGTTCTTAAAAAGTAACAATTAAAAAAGAAAGTGCTCTAACTACCAGTCACCTGACATTGTCCATGCACAAAATGAACAGGCCTAAAATAACTTGAGCTCTATTACTAAGGGTTTGACAGCAAGAGCATATTTCTGACTTTGTTACTTATTTGTGTGTTTTTAAGTAATCTAAAGTGTTACAGAATGTTGTCCTCTCTCTCTGTGTGTGTCCCCTTCTCTCTCTCCCTCTCCCTCTCTCTGTCTTCCTGTCTCCACCAGCTCTGGCAGCGGAGGGAGGCACGGTCATGTTTAATGCATGTGGTTTGTGTTGCACTCAGCGCTGGAGAATGGGCTCCAGTCCATTAATTAGTAACAAACGGTCGTTGGAAACAAGACAGGCCCAGCGCAGGTCAACCAGCTCCAAGGTCTGGAGTGATGTGGACACTGATGTCTGCCCTGGGCCATCTACAGTCTGCAGCTGGACTCCCCACCACCTCTTAACTGAGTCACAATGGGGTACAACACTGGCCACATTCTGCCCTGAACTACTACTATGTAGGGTGCCAGTGTTAGTGGCTGCTTGTGCATGCCTACATATAGTGGATGGCTCAAAAAGAAAAGGGCATAATTATCACATTAGTCACGTTGTAATAGACGGCAATAGGTACAGAATACACCAATGAGGTTGCTTAACATTTAGTTAAAATAACATTTTTATGGAACATTTGCACGCATGTGATCCAGCACATCTTTATCTCATATCAGCTCACTAGCTGCGTTTACATGGACACTAATATTCCACTGATAATCAGAATAAACATGCCTCATGAAACCACCTCAATCAGAAGAGACTGGCCCAGTCCGGTCTGATTGGAAGGAATTTTCAATCTGGTTGAGGGGGGGGGTGTAAACCTTTGATAATCGCTCTCTCTGGTTGGAGTAAATATACTCTCTCTGCATGTTTGCCTCAACATTAGGTTACATGAAAGAGTTTCTGGGAGGGACAAAACAAAACTGCTCTGTGGCTGGAACAACATAAAAGTATTGTTGAACGTCGCGATGGTCAAAAAGCTTGAAACGAGTTCAAACAAGGTTTTGAAAAGACGAACAAAGCCTTCTTCTTCTTCTTCTGTAATATTTGTCTCTCTGACAGCAGTATCAGAGCTGTATTAAGTTACTGCCTTAACATTAAGCAGAAGCTATTTTGTGGTATAAAGCTGCTACTCAAGGAGTGTTTACCGTAGTACTAAACCACACTTGCTGTTACCACGGTAACCACGGGTGTTGCCAAATCAACTAGGACTGTAATTTTAAGGATTACAATTAAGGCCTTGTTGGATGTAGTCAGGTTTTTTTACTGCTGATATTTGTGTCAGCATCAGAATTTCACTATGTTAGAAAATGTCAAATATTGTGATCACTTCTCATGTGCCATGATTAATTGTTTTGTTTTGAGTAATTACAGCAACATCTTCGGCTTTGCTCTGAGATACTCGAAATGTTTCCTGTATTTTCTGTGCTCTGTGCAGAGGATATCAGTTAATTAACCAGTGGGAATAAATTATTTGTAATTATCACCACAGGACCAAATCACAAGGAGAGAACGGAGAAAGGGAGATAAAAATCTTGTATGTTAATCAAGCCATGATGAATTGTCCATGTTCATACAAACACGGCCTCTTCATGAGACCCCGGTGCATTCCTTTCGCACACACACACACACGCACAAACAGCACAACAGAGTGGGCGGAGAGGAGAGAATTAATTCTATTAAGTGAGTTGGCAAGGAGACACTGTATGTAGATAAGTGGCGGGCGTGTGGACGGTGTGTGTGTTTGTGTGTCTCTACATATGTATGTGTGTGTGTGTATTTGAATATGTGAGAAAGTATGGGATTAACTTACCAACATTATGTGCATGTGAGAGATCGTGTGTGTGTGTCTGAGAATATAAGTAGTGTACTATTGTCATCCTGTTCGCGGTGGCAATGACATATCTTAATCTACTTAGTTAGCGGCCAGGGGTCTTTAGCTAACAGATTATCAGCCAGATTTGAGTAATAGACTCCTCATTTAGCTTTAATGCGTTTTGCATAGAGAGCAACCTCCACTCATCACTCTTTAAGATGAATCGGCTTCCCAGCTACAAGATAAAGGAAAAAAAAAACTTCTAAAGATATTAGTCCGCCAGCAACTGCATAAATCATAACATTTTGCTAATGGAGGCAAAGTTAAAACACTAAAACAGCCTGTGTAATGTACGGACATTACAATATGCACACATAGACACGTAGGTAAGCAAACATACACACACATTCCAAATTAGAATCCTTTTTCTTAAATTCAACTCTCCATTACCTGACTAACTTCAACTGTTACTCCAACCTGATCCTAATTGTAGCCCTCACCTCAATGTGGTTTCCAAACTTTTTTTTGCTTGTGAGCCCTTAAAAGAATAGTTTGACATTTTGGGATTTACTGTTAATATCTGTATGCTACATATGAAGCTAGAGCTAGCAGGCACTTAGCTTAGATTAACATAAAGACTGCAATGGCAGGAAACAGCTAGCATGGCTCCATCCGAAGGTAGAAAAATCTAACGCTGACTAATTATATATCTTGTGTCTTGTTTCTTGTTTAATCTGTACAAAAACGAAATATAAAACAAAAAAACAAAAAAAGTTTTTTACGGGGAGTTTAATGCTTGAAGGAATTCTTGGCAGAGAGGGCTTCCCTGCTTCCATCCTTAATGCTAAGCAATAGACTTATAGATGTATAAGCTATATAGATGTGAGCTGTATATTTTCTCAGTTATTATACCTCATCATTTTTCAGTCTCTTTTCTGCATTTTTTAAAGTTGACTTTTGTATATATCTGCATTAGTCATCTGGAAAATGGGCAAATATTAGACTATATATATATATATATATATACACAATATAAACGTATTCACCTCTTAATCCTCATAGATTTATTTTGTAGCCCATTGCTTTATTGGTTCCTGACCCCTCTGCTCCAGAAACCTTAATATTTGGTATGTTTAGTCCCTATAAGTGCACAAACCGTATATGACCCCCGCCCACAGACACACACACCCACAGTGGGATACCCTGTAATTGATACAAAGTCGTGACATAAAGGTTGCCTCTATTTACATCTGTGTCTGTCCACACTACCTGCAGGAGACCTACAGCTTTCTTCTTAGTTCTAATGATCATTTATCATCTGATGCTCGTTGCATTACATTCACCCACTTCTGTGTTTTATCCAAAAATGATTTGTCAGTTTATTTTGATTCATTTTTGAGAATACAGGTACAAATTAATGTTGGCTTCCGTCATGGGCAACAGTAATAAATAGATGTAAACAGGATTTATTTCCATTATTATAAATATTTGATACTAATCACTGATTGGAAAGTATTTAAATGTGCAAAGTAATAATTGCTTGATTTTCAGGAGCTAGCTAGGGCTTTACTATGCATTCTTTGGGGGCGTCGTGTGTCCCCCAACACTGAGAAACTACCAATCTGTCCCCCCAATATACAGTAAATGTCCTATTTATTTTCAATACATTTTTATTTGTTAAGGAAAGGTTTATTCCGACACTAAGTTACGAGCTACCAATATAGACAACGTTAGCTTAGTAGATTAGGCAATAGCGTTTCAGGTAACTGTTACTACTGTACATTGTACACTGATCTTTATACACTTACTATATATGAAATAAGGAGCTCAGTAAGGCACAACAGGTAAATGCATCGTGTGTGTGAATGATTGTGAAAGCATGGAGAGCAATACTTCCATCTTAATTAGATTAAGACACAAGACAAGTTTGGAAAAAGTTGCTTGTTTAAGCAAAGTTTAAGTAAAACAGTGAACAGTAAGCAACTGACCAAAACAAAATAAAGTGGAGGGGCAGCCTCTATCTGAGAGAAATCAGACTGTTCCTTTAAATGTGAATTCAAATAATCAATGTAGTCCTCCAAATTAAGTTCTAAATGTGCAAATGTCCATATATAGAAATGTACATTCAAAAAAAATGTGGACATGGGTGGGGGGCAGCGATGTCTATACCATGGTTACACCCTTGGAAGCTTGTATTCCCAAATTGCTGGATTATAGACATTCAAACGCCTGTATAATCATGTCGAATCAAATGAATGGAGATATAAGTCTTCAGTATGGTAAGGCTGAATGTGTATGTGTGTGTGACACTTACTATATGTTACTTTTAGACACACCTCATTAGATTCTTCCTTCACACCCGTGTGTGTATTTGTTTATTGCAAACAAGTGAAAGATGCATGTACAAAAAAAAGATGCATGCCACAGAATCCAAGTCTCTTTTCCTCACATATACATACATAGGGATGCACACACACACACACACACACACACACACACACACAGATATTCACCCACAAACAAACACAGACAAAGCAGCCCAAGGCATACCGTTGCCATCATACACGTGACTTGGCCTGTCTGTGTGACACACGCAGTTTGTTTGGTAGTTTTAATTTGACAGGGCTCTGAATAGAGCATCTGAAACACACACTCTCACACACACACACACTTTCTCAGACCTACACACACACACCTTTAATTTGACAGCGCTCTAACAAGAGCCTGCTGCTTGTCAAATGTTCTCCAGTGGCAGCAGGGATCCGCAGAGCCGAGGGGGTTCTGTTCAAGGACATCTGTGAAGAAACACACACACACACACACACACACACACAATCCTCCACTAACACACACTCACTTTGAATAGGCTGAGAGAGGCAGCCTGCTTCACCACACAATGGAAGAGAGGCTGCACACATGCTGAGGGGTTTCTCCACTGCTGTTCCTCTCACTCTCCATCTTCCTCTCCCTCTATGTCTCTCTGTCTTTTTTCCCCCTTTATCTAACATTCCATCGCTTTCTTTGCCTCTTTTGGTCTTAAGTAGAGGGCTGAGGGGCTGAGATAGACCAGGGGAGATTCTGATGACGGCTCCCTGTCTGGTCCAACAAGCTGATTCCCTTCTCAAACCGCACACACACACACACAGACATCAATTTTCTCTTCGTTCTTCAACCCAAAGCACCAGGAGACCTTTTCAAGTTATTCAAAGGTGGAAGGGACTTTGGTCCTGATCCTCTGGATTTCATCCCATTGAAGGTGTGTGTTTGTGTGCACACGCATTTTATTCCTTTTTGTGTGTGTGCGTGTGTGTGTGTGGGGGGGGGGGGGGG
>JAVQJL010089747.1:0-50904 GCA_036024295.1 Nannoperca obscura | reverse complement strand
GTTTGAAAGCAAAAGTTTAGAGTTTGAAAGCAAAAGTGTGGAAAGTTTCTCTCTCAAACCACTTGTTTTGACTGTTTGATAAAGAAACAAAATGATCTCCATAGCAATCGTCCAAATGTCAAACCTTTCAGAAACTTCAAGTAAAACCGGTCAGCAGTTGAATGTATCGCTGGGAGCAAAAGACTATGTGCTCCCTCATGTTTTTCATGTGATTTCTGCAGCTTTCTTTTACGCCATAATTTGTGTTTGGCATGCGACTGCAGACCAAAATAGCAGAGATAGTGATTAGACAGTGAGAGAATTGTGGACTGCACTGTGGCGTTGATGCTGGCAACTAATCAAGTGGACAATGCTTGGAGGTCAAAGACTAACAAAGAAACTGCAAACTATATGTGAACAATGGGAATAATGAGTGCTGAGTTTATAATTGCCAGCCTCACATTTAGGGATAAATTAGACAGGTAGTTTCTATAACATCCACTGAAGATGTGATTGTTTGATTTGAATGAGTGTGCCAGAACTGGTTTTGAGTGTGTGTGTGTGTGTGTGGCGTGAGTGAAAAGGGCTGAGTCACTGTGAGTCTCCAAAAGTTAAATTGCTTAGCGCAGTTCAACCGCAACAGGAAACCAGTAAATCACTGCAGCAATTGCTTCACATGAAAAAAAGGACGTGTTAACATGTTCCAGTATCCACATATTATCGAAGTAATGTTTGATGGAAAGTAAAAGTAAGAAGGGCACGTAAGAAATAACTGCAGCAGGGACAAGATCCCTATGAACTCTGTAATAACGACTAATGCACTCTTAGAATCCCTGCAGGAGCATAGCGAGAATAGTTACTATTTTTTCCAATGGTGTGTTTGTTTTTATCATATTTTTCACAATAAAACTGCTGTTTAATATATAGTTATAACTTCAGTGATTAGTGTTAGTTACAATTCCACTGTATGTGTTCATATTGTTATGTTTAACTTTCTCATAAGTGCGCCAATTTGCGTGATCTTAGTGTTGGATTCATGTTTCCCTTTTGCACACATTTCATGCACGTCTGAGATCAAAGAGTACTAATGCAAAGCAAGAGAAGTCACTCCTCCTCGCATCTGACTTTGCTAATCCCTGGGGATATAAGCAGTTAGAAAGATTATCCAATATAAAAACTGTTCAATACAGTTAGTGAAATATGCAGAGTTTGAACATGACAAGGCTTTGAGTTAACGGGAGGCTGGTGGAGGTGGGGGATTGACATACTTGGATAGGGTGTGAACTATCTTAACTGTCTAGAGTCATACATCTTTGATGATGACACAAAAATGGGATGGGACTTAATTCCACCAATCTGGATGCCAAGGGCTGGAGTTTGTTATAAAACCAGGCATCTGCGACACTTCAGCCTTACACGTCTTCTCCCATTATTTACAACTTCTGCAGCCTTCAGGTGTGGCACTTTCACTCCGAAACCATGGCCAAGGACATGACTCTGCTGTGGGGCTCCGGCTCTCCTCCCTGCTGGAGGGTGATGATCGCTCTGGAGGAGAAGAACCTGCAGGGCTACAACCAAAAACTGCTCTCCTTTGAGAAAATGGAGCACAAGTCGAAGGAAGTCATGGACATGAATCCCAGGGGGCAGGTAAGTTAACACTCCATCTAGAAATGACACAAATCCTCTTTGCATGCTTTTTCCTACTATGCACAAATGTATATTCACTGTATTAATAAAACGTTATCTTTCTTAAAGCTGCCTGCCTTCAAGCATGGGAACTCTGTCCTGAATGAGTCCTATGCAGCCTGCTTGTACCTGGAGGTAAGGACTTGGCCGCGCTGCTGAACTTGGCCCTAGTTGTAATTGGATGCAGAGTTAATGATTAGGAGGGTTCCTCGTGGTGCGCGTTTAACAATGTCTCGTGGACACCCTACACCGGAACAGAAACCGGAGCTCCGCGCAGCTGCTCACAATGGTGTCTCTTTTCATGTGTCCGACAACAGAGCCAGTTCAAGTCCCAGGGAAACAAGCTGGTCCCGGACGGCCCCGCGGAGCAAGCCCTGATGTACCAGCGCATGTTCGAGGGTCTCACCTTCACTCAGAAAATGGGTACGTTAACCCTGACATGCACAGCTCAAGTGAACCTGTTGATGCTGTAAATCCTGCATGTTCATTCATAGTGATAAATAGTAGTTGGATTTGAGCCACTTTAGTTATTAAAGCCAAACCAGGCCACTAAAGGTTTGTCTGAGTAATAACTTCTTGGGCGAGCTAGTGCTGTTGCCATTTAGCGGTCTGCCTTCGGGGACTTTAAACCACATTGCTCTTGGCAACATCACACGCCCCAACTGCCACTTTTCCACCTGAGGCTTCAGTCTCCTCAGAGAGGGCTCAACATCAACTGCTGCCACCCCAAGAGGCCCGGGTCTCTCAAAACACACGCCATGCACTAATGAGCTGTGCGTTCACATACTCAGACCATGGCACAGTGCATTGGGTGCACCCCTTAAAACAGACAGTGATGATGAAAGGTCATATGTTAATCCCACACATGGTCACATGCTCAGACTAGCTTGTTTGCAAAGTTGAAGTCATGGGACAGAGAATTTTTGGGGAGGGGTGCAAAAAGAAGAGCGCTGTATTCCCAATTTATTACAATCAACACATGCATATTTAGAAATACAGTTCCTAAAGTGAACACATTTCCTAAGTAGGCTGCTTCAGACTTTATTTGAGCCACTTTTACTTTTTGTCTTCAGTTTGAAGCTGTTACGTAACCCGTCCTCAGCCACTAGGGAATTAAAAGCAGTTAGTCTCAGCACAATGTGTGAATGGATGTTTGACAGCATGTGGATAGATCTTATCTCTCAAAGCTATTGTACCGCCAACAGCAGCTGTCACAGCTGACCCGTTTTGCCACTTTTCAGGTGATGTTATCTACTACAACTGGAAGGTCCCCGAGGGAGAGAGACACGACTCTGCCTTGAAGAGAAACCGGGAGGCCCTGAGTGCTGAGGTCAAGCTGTGGGAGGGATACCTGCAGAAGGTAGACGAACCCATCCTCTTTTATGTTTTACAATCTAAATTGTGTCACCAGTGCTATATCCATGGCACACAAGACAAAAGAGCTGCAGAGGAAGGTTTTGAACTGAAGTGACACATGCTCAGGATTTGTAAAATTAACCCTGCAATTACATGTTCAATGTAAGGAAGACTTTAGCAACAGCATTTTCGGACACACGCTTGCATATTTCTTGCTGGGAGTTGGATGAGAAGATATAGAGTAGGTAAATATGAAACCACCACCAGCAGCTGGTTAGCTTAGCACGAAGACTGGCAACATGGGGAAACGGCTAGCCTCACATATAACATCAGCTTTCAAGGCAAATGTTAGCTTTTTGTAAAGAGCCACGCTAGTTCTTTCCCAACTTCCAGTCTTTACGCTAAGCTGGCTGACTTTAGCTTCATATTAAACAGACTGGTATTGATCTTCTCATCGAACACTCTGCCAGAAAGTGTTTTTTATTTTTTTTTAATTTTTTGGGCACATGCACCCATAATGTATCTTAGCCAGCCAAGCTACAGTATAACATACTGTATGTATAACATGCAACATCCATCGCAGCTTTAACATATTTTTTAAAATTGGAATTGTTAATGGGATAATAGAAAATGAATACAGCCCTGGTCAACAGCTGACATGAGTATCCTGGTTGTCAGATCGGCCCACCAGCACATGAATGTTGTTTTAACCCTTTTTTCCTGTCTTCTAGGTATCAGGCTCTTTCCTGGCAGGAAAGAACTTTTCACTGGCTGATGTGATTGTTTATCCAGCCATCGCTTATCTGTTCCGTTTTGGGTAAGTGGATTAAATGACTGAAAATTACTTTGAGCTGCTGCACAACTTGAAGACATGTATTACCAAGGAGCAATACATTTCAAGTTCACACCAACTTTCTTCTTCTTTCATTCTGTAGGTTATGTGAAGAGCGTTACCCTAAACTGGCAGCTTACTACAACTCCGTTAGGGACAGACCCAGCATCAAAGCCACCTGGCCTCCTACCTGGCTGGAAAACCCACAGGGACAAGACACACTGAAAGACATCTGAGATTCAAACACATCAGCTGACACTACTGTTGTGTAATATGTAACCGCTCTTTGCCACTACTCCTGCTCTGTGTATTTTTAAGAGATTTGTTGTGATTTGTTAATTTCCTAACAATTTGTTTGCCTTAAACTGCTAATCTTTCTGTGTGTTAACAAAAGCAATGAAAACTGTCAGCTTTGCGTGCTTTATTAAAGCTGTAGTGCTGAACCTTTGTCTGGCAGTGAGTAACTACCTAAACACACCCTTTTATTTATTTCTGGAGCATCAGGAGTTTCTCTTAAACACTTTTTCTGGCCTACTCGTAGTTTCTGTAGCCTTGTAGAAAGAACTATCTTCACGTGACTATCAAGCATTTTGAACTTCTGTTGATACGACCAGTTATTGCTGGTTGGCATAAAATGTTTTATTACGTGTCATTGCATTTAACAGATGCAAAATTTTAAACCTCTGGTATAGTGCAATTTACCTGCTGCTGATAGGCTTAATTTGCATTGTGTGAATCCTCTGGCAACGGCATGAAAGTAACATTCATTTATATGTAAAAGTCCCACACTCTGGCTTAAATTTCAGTATCAACAGAGCCCTCTGCCCATTTAGAACATAAGTGAGTGTTGTCCGCCCGGATGTCCCATTCTCATGAACATATCTCCAGAGGACCTTGAGGGAATTTCTTCAAATTTGGAACGACCGTCTGCTTGGACACAAGGATGAACTGAGAATTAAGGTTGTCAAAGGACACTGACCTCACAAAACACGTCTATGGCCATATGAATGGATGATTGTATTTGACAGTTGGTCAAACAATGAGTTGGTGACACTTTTGTCAAGAAGGTCAAAGGTCACTTGGGCCTCGAAATAGTTTTTAAGCCATACTTTAAGAATGAGTTGGGGCGGTTGCAGGTTTCACACATACTGATTCTGACGACACGATGAGAAAACGATGACTAGCGCAGTATTGGCTTTCCTCCATCTCGCCCATTCAGCCTCACTTCCTGCCTCATCTTGAATTTCGAGCATCATTGGAATCACGTGACTGCAAACAACCTATTGCAGTGCAGCCAGCTAACAGTGATCCTGTGAGTGAGGGAGGGACTATAAGAATCCATCTTACATATTAAGTGCATGTTTACATGTGTTGCCAATCCATCTGATAAATCTTCATTCACTTCAGTTTCACTTCAATGTACAGTATATTCACTGGGATCACATAATGATAACTTCCATTTAGCCAAAAAATACACTTTACATACTGTCCTCTGGTTTGTCGACCTGGTGCTCTTTGAACCTGCAGTTTTCTGTCATTCTGTTTCTGTTTGGCCAACAGGTGGCAGCACACCCTACAAACAGAAAATGCACTCTGGGTATTCAGGGCCACATTCACAAACATTCTGACAATACTCCAAGAGAGCTCCTCCATGTTTTTATGCCAAGACCACAAAGAGCTACTTTTAAATGACAGAGCCTGGGTTATTGTCCCTGTAGGCTGTTTGTTATCAGCGCCTTATTGAGTTGTTTAGTCCCTCACTCTGGGATCAAAGCAAACCATTATCATTGCAGGTGACTTTCCAGTTTCAGGCCTCCAAGCAGTGTTTCATCCCCACTCACAGTACGACATAATGGTTAGAAGAACTTTGTTAAATCATGGTTGAGATAAACCTCTGTGAGCAAAATGTTTGTGGCCTAAACAATTTATAAAAGATGCCCGGTGCAAAGGCTAACCCTACAGAGGAGGAAGGAATAGATTACATTTTTGCTGTTACCTGCACTGCACGTGGCTTAGCTAACCTTGCAAGTTCAGAAACTTGCCATATCACTCTGTGGCTTGTAGATGTGCTGGTTAACAAGTTTTTCTTTTTTTTTTAGGAGTGCTGAAGTAGCTTCTTATGTTTGACTACGTAGCTCGTCCATAGCTTGGTGGGGTTCCTCCATGTGGACACGGACAGGTCTGGCTGCTAACCCCTCCTGCCACATATTGCTCCCAACTGTCCACTGCTTGTAAGAGTCCACCTTCTTCCTGGAACACTGGTGAGATCAGTCATGGCTAGTTGTTACATACATCTTCTGGTGCTCTGACGCACTGGGACACATTGACAGTGATGCTTCCTGGAGATTTAATTCAACCAATGACAGGAAAGATTTTGCTCTGGCACCAGCAAGGTGGCGGCACGGCATAGGCTCTACAATTATGTTATTACTCCTGTTTTAAGTGCCACTTTAAATTCAGCTGGTCCTCCTATTGTAGAAAGAAAGGTTGGTTTTAATCGGGATTCTCCCACAAAACACAAATAACTCTTTATATCTCTTTATATACAAGCAACACAGCATTAGACAATCATCCTGCAGGTTGTTGTGCATGCTTTCTTAGTGTATTACCTGTGTTTTGTACAGCATGTCAGGGCAAGCTTTTAGCAAGTACTGCCATTCCTGGAAACCACCTCCAGATGCTGCCTGCTGCTTCTCAGACAACACTTTCTCAGAGTGAAACAAATAGTTCTCTTTTCTTCTCTCTCATGTGGCAACAAGGCAAAGCCTGTCCAATAAAACAATACAATGAGTAATTAGAAAGTATTAAGTTGTATTAACCTTTTTGCTATTCCAGCAACTTACCTGAAAATATCTTCATAGTCCTGATGTGGTAGAATATTTGGTTCTCCTTTTTAGTCAAATCTGTTCTCTACTTTAGGTTATCTCAAAATGTAGACATGCTTTTATTCAAGTTTTCGTTCTTTTTCTTTTTTGCAGGGATAATTTCACTTGTAACCTGAAGAACAATCCAAATGAAATTGAGATCAGATGCAAAGAAGAAGTCACAACTGGGTTTCCATGACACTTCCTCCGCTGGATAACAGCCTGTATCATTAATCAACACTAAAAGTGTTCTTTCAGCAGGTCATCACAGACCATCTAAACTATTTTGGGTGTATATAATTAGAAAATCAATAACTGAATGTTGTATCTATCCATGTTCTTTTTTAGCCATGCTAGCATATGGATGACAACATCTATCTGTGTCGGTCATCTGGTCAGTCTAGTGTTCACTTATTCAGTGAAATATCACAACATCTATTAGATGGATTGACACATTTTCTACAGACATTAATGTTCCCAGATTATGTATCCTAATGCTAATGACTTTGGTAATCTTGCTTTTGAGCTGAGTGAAATGTTTCAACAACTACTGAATGGATTGGCATGAAATTTAAATAAAATTTTATTAAAAATAAAAATACTTTTACTTTTAGTGCGGTATTCACTCTAACAATCGCAACCACAGCCGCTGTATTCATAGGTTGGTGGTTCCTTCCATTCTGCTAACTAGCCAAGATGGTGACCAATAAGGCTGAGAAGTGTGTACACTATCAGGTTACACATAGTGCACTGCATTTTACCATACTTGTCAGTGTGAGCGCACTTATGCACTTAAAATAGCAAGTGTCAGTACGGAAGAGTGTGAATTGAGACACAGTTTAAGTCTCAAAACATTAATGGAATTTTAGAAAAATGTGTGTAATGAAGGCATTGTGTCAAAGCTGGGCTCGTCATGTTTCATTTTTATCTGTATTTATTAAAAGGCAACTTTCACTGAATGGCAACATTATTCAGTCATTTCAGAAGCAATGATAAACCAAACCTCGGTCATTTTCTGATGAGTGTCAATCTGACTTATTCTAGATTTGTGTTATGTGATGTACGAATGTTTATCTATCTATCCTTTCAGTGTCCTGTTAGTGGAGTATTTCTGTTCCTTCCTGCTAACAGATTGGGTTAAGGTTCTGGACATCCTAACTGCCACTTTTACACCCATGCCAATGACAGCTTCTCTGACCGTAACGTCTGGTACAGTATTCTTTATGTTTGCATGCAAACCTGCGTAAACAAAGTGTCAATTCAATCAAAAATGTACCTGTCCCAGTAATTCAAGAAAGCCCTACCACATGTAACTTTTTCACGTCTCCTTGCTTCTCATGCAAATTCAGACACCCACACTTTCCTGCTTCTGTCTTAATCTCTTCTCCCTCACTGATTCCTTATATATCATATATATCTTACTGTAATTGTTCTTACAGGTACAGTATACCATATGATTCACTATTCAGAAACCATGTCACACTAAATGTAATCATTAATCAGATGTTTGTAGTCCCACTTTCTAATTTGAAGACAGGCTGTAATTGCAGGATGTTGCCACTGTGTGGCGCAGTGTTTGTGTGTGCAGTGAGAGTCTGTGGATGGAAGGCTGGGGGGGGGTGAAATAAAAGTTGTACATCCTGATCGTTGAGTATCTTTACATATAGGGCAACAATACACACGTGCATTTCTGTTTTTATATCAAATCCGTCATGGTAGGTTACATCCCTGAAGACGCTGCTGTTGATTTTGTGTTCTAGGCGCATATGCATGCATCAAGCGTGGCCTCACGATGCCTGCTCCTCCTAAAGTCACCAAATTAGCCAGTGTTGTGTCTGGATTCTCCCTCACACAAACACACACACAAACAGAGGGAGCAAATTCAATTGCACACACATAAGCAAATGAATGATTCAGCACTAATACACGGATGAGGTTTTTTGTTTTACATATCAGTGGAGAAACTTTCTTCTCTCTCACTTCTGCTTCCTCCTGCATATTGAACCCTCCTCTTTTCCTCAACCAGCCTGAACCATAACGTCGGTCTATTCCCTACACCCTTGCCCCACTTACACAAACACAGATGTACTTCCCTCCTTCTTTCTCCGTTGTTCCCTTCCCTCCTTCCTCTGTTCTTCCTCCAGCCTCCCCTCCCCCGTGGGAAACCCAGTGCAGTGTGACTGTGGTTGTCCTTCCTGGAAGCTGTGGTGGTGACTCTGGCTCCTCCGCTCAGAGGCTAGAATAGTGCCAGCCAGCCAGTGTGTGTGTCTATGTTTGTGTGTTGTCTGTGTGCCTGTGTGTGTGTGTGTGTGTGTGTGTGTGTACGCATGCACCCTCCACAAACATTCCACCACCATACCGTCCGTCCGACCGCCGGCCGGCCTCGCACGAGAGCCACGCCGCCACCGCGGTTCAGTCCTGACGCCAGCCCAGAAGACTCACATTACACACACACACACGCACACACACACACACACACACACACACAGAGCACGTGTTTGCACACAACACCACATAAACAAAACACTCAGCAAGGCACACGCAATCACACACACACACACACACAGCCACGAGCGCATGAGACTGGCTTAAGCACACACTAGCACACTCACTCGAATAAACAATATGCACTTTGCGGAACACACACATTTCTGGACCACAGACCACAGACATTGCATCCTGAAGTAGATCAAAGCGTTCTCCAGCAGTAAACACACACAAGCCTCTTCTCTGCTCTCTCATCCCCGCGGAGCCGTTTTGGTGAAGCACGGCACAATTATGCTGATCTTCTTGAGGAACAACTCTCGAATGTCATTCATCATTGTTCGGGGGTTTCTTGTGCACCCTGTCTGCGCTGGCCGCCTCTCTGTGATTCACACTATTTCTCTTCCTGTCCTCTTTAACCTTCACAATTCCTCTCATCTCCCCTCAGCCCTGTCTCCTGCCTCCCTCCTACCCTGTTATTGAACGTCTACGCCAAATCAGTCACCCGACCACAGCCCTTCAGATCTTTTTCTTTGTTTTCTCCTCTCTCAGTCTCTCCATCCCTCCCTCTCGCCCTCCTCTATACTGTCTGTCCATTGTTGAGGAGACAGTGGTGCAGACAAACAGGGAGAGAAGATATCCGCTGGTGTACCACAAGATTGGAGAGAAAGAATGGCAGAGAGACAGCAGAGGAGAGGAAGATACATAGACTGATATGAGGGTAAAGTTAATTACAGGGGACTGCCAATTAGAGGGCAAAGTGATGGGTCTGTTTGCCTCGCCGCGGCATCCCAAAAACATCACCAGCTCCCACCATGTTTATCCTCTGCAGCCACAAGACCACAGCACTCATCAGCCATCACTGGAGACGGCTCAGATACAGAAGGGGGTTACGGCTGGGGAACATGCATGCAAGCAGTGTTTGCAGACACGGCTAATATGGATAAGTGGCTAACTTGTAGCTTTCAACCTTTCCTTTGCCGTTTGTATTGATAGCAGATAATGTGTGGCTGCTAGTACATGTTGCCGTTTGCTTTTACAGTCCGAAAAAACAAAGAGAAAATCATGAACAAAGGTAAAGGCACTTAGTCTTTATAAAGATTCTTGTCAAACATTCTTCAGAATTGGAAAATGCAATCAAATGAATAAATGGTTTGGAAAAAACAAACAAATATCACAGTTAAAACATCAGTAAAAGCTCAACGTCACTCTGTTGAGCGTTATATATATATATATGGCTCTGTTGGACACTGTGTTTTTTGTGTATTTGTCAAACAAAATCATGAACGTGAATTTATTCAAATCTTCTATTCTTTCACATTCCTTCATTATTCCATTATATACGATTGTTTGTGATTATCTGACACTTCACACACAGTCTGATATGTTTTTTTAGAGTCCCTCAAAAGCTGAGAAAATCATCAAAGGTTCAAAACTTTTTCCAAAGGTATCATATTTGCTACATGGTGCACATGGGAGTTCCATGTCCACTGTACTGAGTTCATTTGGAAACCGGAGTCGACCCTCAGAAAGCTCCGATCTCAGTCCCCCATCCCTGTGCCGACTTGGCTGATCCGCCCAAGCCCCTGCGCTGGGCTGTGGGAGACCCCAGAGGTGCGAAAGGCCTGAAGGAGACTTGCAGTGGGCCAAAAGATGATGAAGTAGAAGAGGAGGAGGAGGAGGAGGAGGTAGAAGGAGAGGAAGAGGAAGGAGTGAGGAGAGGAAGAGGCGAGGCCCTCGTGGCGCTGTGAGGGGACTGCTGGGTCGGTCTGGAGGGGGCTAGGGCCGGGGACGCTGCAAGGGAGGGCACCCTGTGGATGGTGGCCAGGGCTGTAGGCGCGAGCAGTGGTGGTACGCCCTGCTGGCAACCGGCCAGGGGGGTGAGGCGGAGGGAGGAGGGCGACGGGTAGCTCCCCAGCAGGGCCAGATCCCTTCTGCCACTGGCGAAAGGAGGCGAGGAGGAAGCCGGTGAGGCGGGGGAGATCTGAGGGATGGACGCCCACGGCCAAGGAGGAAAGGGCAGGGCGGAGGCCGGGGGCAACTGTTGGAGGAGAGGATCTAGCTCACTTGCACAGTGGGAAAGATGGGAGACCAGCCGGGCTCCTATAGGGTCCGGGGACTCCCCGTCAAGGGAGCTGAGGTACCGCACCACCTCCCCAACACACTCCCTAAAGCCCAGGGTCCTGTAGTCAACTGCCAGGGCCCTCGCATCAAAGTAACCTAAGAGAGAAAAAGAGAGTTTAGTCAACACTGAATAACAGCAATGGAATTCAGTTAATGTATCTTAATATATCTACTGTTCATGCTGTGTGTTTTATCTCTGGTCCAAATAAAGAGAACGCTAAATAATCATATTGGTTTACTTTTGAATGGCTTTTAGAGATTTTCATTATTTCAATGGCTTTTTGTGTCCATGTTCCACAGAAAATGTTAGCAAGCAACCAACTCAAACGTTTCACCTTTTCCTCCCATGGCATGCAGAAGTTTGAGGTGGTCCACGGTCATCTGCAGGATCTCTGCTTTCTCCAGCTTAGATGAACCCTGCAGGGAAATGTTTTACGTTATTATTTATGTTATGAAGCTGGCTTAACACTTCTGTCAGTGAATTAGAATGGTTTTAATTGATTCTGGATTCATGAGCAGTTACCTGTTTCTCAAAAGCACTGGGCACCAGCCTCCTGAGCTCTGACAGGCTGTGGTTGATCCGGTCTCTGCGCCTCTTCTCTATGATCTGCATGGCGAGAGGAGCAGAGGGACAGTCAAGTGCCAACCAAAACAACAGGACTCAAAAGACCAAGATCCGAGGCTGAGATCCACTCACCCCTCTTCTCTTCTTTCGGGCCAGAATCTGCGAGGCGCTGCCAGGAGACATGGACCCAGTGACTGGGCTGTACCATGGAGACAGACAGAGAGAGAGAGAGATGAGAAGATGGGACGGGGGTGGGCGGGTTGGTTGACATTAGCACAGAGAGAATCTTGGTAACTCTGATTCTCCTGCATATTGTTATATTTATCTTCCTTAATATGACACAGAGACAGGATGGCACATCAGCTCTCTTCAATCTAATTTGTTTTCTGGGCTCAGAACGGCATAGGAGCGCCCGTGAGAAGAGGGAAGACAAGATTGTTTTTGGTTTAATGCATTTCTGGACATTAGTCTCAGTGAAATGACATGCTGTTCTCCTTTCCATCTGAGCGAAAGCACTTTTAGAAAGATGATTATATAGCCCCGGGGCTATGCTTTCGCTTGCATGGGGCTCCAACGTGCTGCATGGGATCTGAGCTCCTCCGAGTACAGTCACTCAATATGGATTGTGTTTGTTTGTGAACTCTCAGCTTACAGGCCTGAAAGAGCCTGACAGCTTGGAGTTCCCTTCAAACTACCCCACATGAGACTTATTGAGTTTCTATTAGATTTCAACATAAAGGCCGCCAATTTAGCTGTGTGTTTTTGTTTAGGTTTATGTTTTGATGGGGCTGACTTGAAAAGGCGGCACAGTCTTCTGTTTGCATGTCATATGGCAATTTGATTTATCCAGACCATCTTTAGTGTTACTGGCTTGCTCAAGTGCTTGTGATGTAACCAGTATTGCTGTGAATGTGTTTTGGTATGCTCTAGATACTCTGTTACAAATACACTCTAATGAATATTCCCTTTAATCCACATTTACGTAATTCCAGCTGAGGAATTTGACTAATTTACCTAAAAAGCAACATGGCAAAATTACTTAAAAGAGTGTGTGCGGTCTTAGGAGTCATTTTAATGCTTATCAGACAACACTGAAACAAGCTATAAATAATAGACTGCAGTTACACTGCTTTTTTTCTTTTGAAGAAAATTGTAATGAACAAACTATGATTAATCGTATGAATTTGTTTTCATCACTCAAATTTCCTGTATATGAAATTAAAATGTTAATTTAATAAAGTTCAAAAATAATAATTCACTTTTAGTGAATCACTTTCAAAATATCAGTTTGTTTGGCAGTGGATTAAATCTCTGAAAATTAAGCAAAATGTTTTTTATATTTTGAAGTATAATAAAATAATAAATCATACGCAACGCGCCTCAAATGTTCCTACAAACTGCTGTCAAATCCTCTTTATATTTGACGATGCCTTTTTCTGTTTAATGCGACATCGAGTTCCTGAACTGCAACTGGAAAGGCTACATCACAATCCTTTGCTAATATAAATCAACCCCCAAATGATTGTTAAATAAATTTTGAATCTTGACTTGCGTGACTTCTACTGGATATACTTTCTATATTAAACACATTTCTTTTCAAATGATACCGTATCAGAAGATTCTGCTCATAACTTGACCTGTCACCGTGCTTCAGACATGACAGGCCTTACACCATTTTTAACCTGTACTTCTTGTAATGCATGTCATGCAAGAACTGGCTATTACTCACATGGAACAAGTAAAAGGAGCAAAAGAAGAGTTTCATTGAGAGGGGAAATACAATGAATATATATTTCAATGAATACAGGAGATTTGCTGCCAGAGGCCTTGAGATAAACTTTACACTCAAGCTGCAATGCTGTTAAAGTACTTAAAAACCTTTGCCAACATTTTTTAAACGTTTTTCATTATTGCTTTAAAAAGCACATCAGCTTCTGAAACTTAAAACCTGAAGCTTTCCTGAAGTTATTCAACTTGTCTGTAATTTTGTGTATGACATCGTAAGTGTCAAAATGCTTGGAAAACCCACAGTTCACTGACAAATATGTTAAGAGCAGATTTGTGTTTTGCTACTATTTGCCGCTGCGTACTTTGGAATTTCTTTTTGAAGTGTGACTGGGCATGTGTTACAACCTCAGGTGTGGTTGGCGGATGCTCACCAATAGCCGTCTTCTTGTCCCACGTCAATAAACTCGTCTGTGTCCGAGTCTGGGGAGCTGTAGTCGTGAGGTCTCTTCATGTCTCTGCCTCTCCCTCGCTGGCTGGACTGATGGATGGACGGATGGATGATAGATTGATGGATTTCTGTGATCCTGTCGGCCGCACTCTCTCTCTCTCTTTCTGCTGCGTGGAGGCAACACACTGAAGAAGCGTCTCCCCTGTGGACGAAGCGCTCACCCTGTGTGCCCCTCACTCTCTGTTTCTCTTGCGCTGTTACTTTTAAAAAGCCTTGTTGTCCTTAGTTACTTCTTGTCACTTGTGTTTGGATTTTTTGGGTTGTTGTTGTTTCTTCATGTGTCTTCTGTCCTTTCCTCTGTGAGTCAGCAGTGCCACTTGATCGACCCCCAAGGGCCCATGGCAACTAAGAACATTCACAAGCTGCTTTAGTCTTTTACTCTGTCACTGGCATCCAATCATAGTCTCTCGCTCTCTCTCTGTTATTTCTCTCTTGGCTTCCTCTCTCTGTCACAGCCACCCAATGACAAAATAGGACTTTGGCTGTTGAGGCAGGGTTGCCAGTTTTGGCTCCCCCGCCTCTTCTCCCTGTCTCTCCTCCCTCCCTTTAATCTGGCCTTCCCCCGGTTTGTCACCCTCCCTCCCTCCATCCCTCCCCCACCCCCCACGGGCCCCATCTTTCCACCCCTTTGCTCAGTCATCCTCAGTCAATTAGTCTCCAATCTCATCCTGCTCTCCTTCCTTCCTTCTTTCTATCCTCTTTTCTTTCTCTTTCTGCTCCTTTAATTATACTGCTTTGGAGAACAATGGCAGCCGGAGGGAGGGACGGAGAGAGGTGAGGAGTGTGGGAATGATGGACTGTGAAAACACTCCATCATCGAGCCTACAGGGGAGTGTGTGACAGTGCACAACGCTCGACTCTCACACAGTCACACAGGTGACTTGGAGAATGAAGTTATTGAAGTACTTTTTGTGAGTGAGTGTGAGAGGCAAACAGCGGAGAGAGAAATCAGTAATGTCTTATTTTTTCCCTTCATCCTTAAATGCTTCATATTGGAAGTCGCTTTGGATAAAAGCGTCCGCTAAATGCCTAAATGTAATGTAATATTGCTTTAGCACTGCTTATTAAGGTGTAAAATAATAAATAATAATTTCCAACCAGTCAGGAATTTTTTTAGGCTGTTTTTTAAAGGTTATTATTACAGCATTTTTTATTAAATTGTATTGTCAATGTATAGGTTGCATTGGTCGAGCTTGCAAACATACTACTATCACTGGGAGTGGCAGAAGCTATAGATGTTTTAATCATTATCCACTGGCCTTCTTTCAGCTAATTATTTCAACGGTTAATCTAACTGCTACTATTACTAATTTAACTAGCTGACTGTTTGAACAGTTTATTCATTACTTTTAGCTAAAGGTAACTATTGTTCACGGTTATGCCTTACTTTAAGCTAACAATTTACACTGCTTATGCATTTCTTTAAGCTAACTGTCTAAACTGTTTATCCATTACATTCAGCTAACTATAAATAGGTTACCTCTTCTTAGGAATCACATAATTATAGGATGCAAACAGATTATTACAGATTTACCAACCATGCAACTGCTGATTATTGGTTTTTGAAAATGTGACTTTTGACACAGATTTAGCAGTGGGGTTTTTTCTAAAGTCAACATATCGATAACAGCGAGATCAGAGCTCAGAGGCAGACTTTTAAACTCAACTTCCTCCTCAAACGTTTTAAATCTGTCTTGCGTGTGTCAGTGTGTGCAGAGATGAGGGCAGGCCTGAGGGGTCAAGAGAGGAATCAGCCCAGTGAGTGTCTGAACATCTGGGCTCTTCACTGGACAAGATAACGCTCATACACACAGACACGCTCACACACACACACACACACACACACACACACAGACACAGACACACGGCTCACTGCAACATTTAACGCTCGGTTCCGCTGCCACCGTGGGAAGATTGCTGGTACAGATTGCCATGGAAACACGAAGCCCAGGCGCCTGTTGTTAGGAGCAATGCCTGACTGACCCAGCAGTGTGTGCATATGTGTGTGTGAAAGACGGAGAGAGGCCAAGTGGCATGCCCCTTCCACACAATGCCCAGCTGAGTGTGTGTCTTCCTGCCTGGCAGACTGGAAGGGTGTGTTAGTTTAAACATACTACAATGCATGAGCGCAAGGTCTTTGTGCATGTTTTTTTGCACAAGTAGCCTAACGTGTCTTTTTTATTTTGGCCGGTTGTAAGTTAATGAGGTCTTTCTAAATAAAATCAGGTGCATTTTGATTTATTTCTCTTTCTCCAGATGTTCCTTTTTCTGTGTCTCTTTTAAGATGACGTGCTTTTCAGCAGACTTGTTTTTCTGTTTGTTTCACTTGCATTAGATGTAGACTGACTGAGCCTCGCCCGCCTGCATTTTATCATATCATACGTGTAAAGTAGTGAACTAACTTAAAACATGTGCATGTGCGTGTGTTTGTAATGCCCAAGTGTCAGTAATCAGTGTGACCATCACCAGAGGGGATTATTGTGTGGTGAGTATGAGTCAGGACTAACAAAAAAGAGAGATCCCTCTTTCTCTCTTTTCCCCACCCTCCCTCCAAACAACCCCCCCCCACATATCCTTTCATTACCAATCATTCCTTAATTCAGATCTGGATCTAATTTCAGCATCAGAAAACAGTGAAGAAAGAGTCTGAAAGAAAAGAGACATCTATGAAGTCAGGCTTTAGTCTCTTCTCTGTTGTTATTTTTATCACCCACCAGCCCTTCTCTTCAAAGAAAAACTTTCTTCTCTGTATCACCAGTCTTTTTTACATTTATTTTAATTTAAATGAAATCACTCTGGTTTCACTCATCGTTTTTGGCCGGCCACACCTCCCAGTTGTTCCAGGATGAGGCAAGTTGCATTAAAAACATGCGCAAAGTGGAAAGTAATTAAGAAGATGAATGAATAAATAAATAAGTTAATTATGAAAATGGTTTCATGGTGGGGGTCTGTGAAGGGAGGGTGATGGGGGGAACATAAGAGAGAGAGAGCTGGCACTGGATGGCGAGATGGAATTCTGGGAGATTTCTGGCGATCTTGGTCGGCCACTTCAAGTCCTGTTCCTCTCATCCCATCAAACCACACCAAAGCAACGTCCCTTATTGAAATTAACAAGCTCATACTTTTACAATTTGTGCACACATGCACACAACTCGAATACGAACGTGTGAACGCTCAGGGACACGCACACACACACAGGCCGCAAACTGATTCACACAAGCTCCTTCACACGAATGTGGACAGTGCATACCCACAATTTATAAGGCACAAACACTCAGCTGCAATTATTGTTCCTGATGCATGACTATTGCTATTGTTTAAAAGTCTCTGAGATGGAACCAGCTCAGCAGGAGATTTTGTTTGTAACTTTTTCTCTGCATTCACGTCAAACAAAATAACTGATCAGGTATGTCTCACTGCATGGTTGACTTGAATTATTTGTACTCTGTTTTCAGCAAAAGAAAACCAACTTCAAGATTCCTTTTCCCCCTAAAATGTAGATACTCAAATGTAAAAAGACACTCAATAAAAAGAAAAATAAGTAAACTTTAAGTTAACCATTCAACATCAAAAGGGTAAAGAGATACAGGCATTTCATTTCTCACAAAGTGGATGTCAGTATCATATATACAGTACCAGTCAAAAGTTTTTTACTGTTTGATAGTGAATATATACATAAATATATAAGTACCAGAGTCATTTTAACCCTATGGAATCTGTCCACTCAGGGAACGCACTGAGGCTATTTTATTTAAAGAAAAATAACTTTATTTATATAGCATGCAGAGACAAGGTGAGAAAATAAGTTTAAAGTATTCATTTGTGTCTCTAAACAATTACACAATTTTTTGAAGCAATTTTTCAAACTGTGTTAAAATGTATAATATTTTCAGTGATTTACAGGCATACATAGACTTTCAATGACACGAAATCTAGTGCAGTTTAGTGCATGTTTGACCCTCATATGTAGAGTTTCTCCAACGTCACATTTTCATAAAATAAGAATAAAATACTTGTTTTAAGCTTATCTGCACTCCATTTTTGCAATAATTTGTTTTACTTAAAACTTATGTTTCTTTCTTTGGTTTTTCATGCAACTTGAAAGCAGAAGATAATCTGTCAATTTCTCAAAAAACTAAAATATGAAGTCACATGGTTTTTCACTGCACGGTGACGATGTGCAACTAAAGAATCAATATATTAGAGTTTGTACCTTAAAACAAAAAAATAAAAAAAGACTTGCATTAGTTCAGTTCAACATGTTGAAATTGCATCAAGTTTATGATAGTGCAAAAGGAAATACAAAGATAACGACATTTTATGATGGTGAATGGGCAAAGCTTAGACGGTAAAGCTTTGTTCGTTTTGAAGAGCTTTATAACCATGGATTTAAAAAGTGCTACTATACTCATTTATATTTACATCCTCAAAACATCCAAAGATATGTTAATAAGAATGGCAAAGCCTTTTTATAAATATATCTTTTTAATAACACAGTACCCAAAAATAACTCGTCAGATGTAATCAAATAGTCAAAATCAAATGTTTGTTCACTGTCTAGAACCCCTACAGAGAATATATGAAAGGCCAATTGTGGTAAAAGGAGCCCTGCACGGTGCCCTGCTGTATGCAAGCGCTATTGACATACACCCAAAAAATCTGTTGATTTCTTATTGGTATGAGGTCTTTCTAGAAGTCAGCCAGTAGCTGGGCGCTCAGTCACTGGGGTCAAGATTGGATTGGCATGGGAACTGGCACCGGAGTGGCTTGGCACTGTCCAGGCTGGACCCATGAGGGAATTATTTGCCCTTCAGACACATAAGGAATGCCTGGGACCTGTGGCACTGCCTGTCTGGTTGTCTCCACGATTCACTCGGAATGACCTGGATATATGAGGCATTCCTGGGAACGCCAGGTTTGTTCCAAAGGGCTGCATTGTGTTTTTAATGATCTGATTGAGCTGATATGAGGTGTGAATAAAGCTCCAGAGAAATAGGGTTAGACACAGTCAGTATATGTGTGTTTGAGATAGTGCCTGCTGCGATTTGAGATGTCAAGAGGGCAGGAGGGCTGCAGTGACGGGTCATGCTGCCTGTTAGAGAGCGAGAGACATAGAGAGGGAACGGAGAGAGAGAGAGAGAGAGAGTCCTCCCTCCTCATCCGGCTCCCCTACACACAGATAAATAAAGAGGCTAAAAGCCGAAGAGAAGAAGCAGAAAGGAACTTTTGTGGCTTCCGAGTGGGGTCCCTTTCATGGCGGTTCCCACAGTACTAGGCCTGTGATGACATTCACCACGTTTCACACACACACACACACACACGCTCTTGGGCCCTGTGACTGTGGTGACTTTCGCTGGTGCCGGGCCCCAGACGGGACGGCGAGGGCCCCGAGAGCCACAGGCAGCCATTGTGCTGTCGCCGCGGAAACCAGCCTCTTTATGTCAGACATGTTTTTCTGTTTGTTTTCTTTTTTATGTCTTTAATGTGGGCAAGGGGGAATGTTTCCCCTCTCATCTCCTCCCCTCCCTCCTCACTGCTCTGCGTTATTTCCCCCCAATACCCATCTTCCTCCTCCTCCTCCTCCTCCTCCCACCAATCCATCCACATTTGTTTCTCCCTCCCTTCTACTGCCTTCCTCCCTTATTTTGTCTCCCCCCTGTTTCCCCCTGGAGATCGTCATTTGTAAAGCTCTTTGCTTAGACAGCCCATATCTTTGTCGTGGTGTTGCGGCCTCCCTCTCACTCAGCCCCTTTTTATCTGTACTTCATGAGGTTTTGGCACAAACTGGCACTTTTTCTTTCTGCACAAAAAAAAAAAAATCACACACAACAATGCACACAACTCTAAAACAACAAAACCTATCCCCAAAAGAATTCTGCCTTTCCCACGCTAAGCCAATTTTCTTCACAAGATTAAACAAACTTCCAATAACAAAATAAAATGAAAGGGGTGGGGGAGTGGGAAGAGGAATCTGGTTATGATTCGAGTCTCCAAAAAAGCCAAGCGAGAGGATGCCCCAGAGTGCTCCAATGGGAAAAACAAACCTGAAAAAAAAAACTGTTACTATTTTTAAGTGCTTGAAGAATGTTGTTCGGTGCCATGACTCAAAGGCACGTCGGCCCTCATCCGTAATCAGTTCATTCTGACTGCACTCCTCTGCCACATCACACACAGGACGCAATCTTTTATGAGCCACAGAGAAAGAGGAGGAGGAAAACACAAAAATGAAAGAGTTCAGGGTTAATCCACTGTGTCCCCTCAGCCGTGCGTACGAGTCTTAAGACTCAGCTAATATTTGCCACTGTGAAGCTAGTTTTGTGTTTTGACTTGGAAGCTGACTATCATTCAAGTTTATGGAGTGGAGAGGAGAGGCGTTCAGTGTAGAAACATGTAATTCTGAAAGGAAAGCAAACTGTACTTGACAGGGATGAAGCACCTGTTCCCTGGTCATCCTGAAATTCACAGGTTTGGATTCATTGGATACCAGGTTGATTCAGAAGAGTCATAAACCGAGTCATAAACCAAGGAGATGGTGATCCATCCCTGTTTTACGCTGCCCGAGACACCCTTGGCTGCTGCTCTCTGACAGCCTCTCACTTTCCCAAATCCCTCTTATAACTTTACACCTCAGATTGCGGCCTTATCGGGGAGGCATCCAGCTGACACCTCGTTCCGACAGCAGCTCAGAAGAGCAGGCATAAGCCCCTAAAAACCTGCATAAAAACTTGCCGCCGCTGCACTGCTGGGTAATTTTTAGCATTCCCAGAAGGGGATTACAGTGAGTGTGCAAGACAGGAAGACTTGGATGGATTTTTATATCCTGAGGGTATTGGTACCATTTTTATTGGTGGCTTTTATTATTTAAGATTAGCCGACTAGAACTGAAATAGTGGAGGCACTGAATCTGGATTCTATCTGCGTTCTTTCTTTTACTGAAGCCAAACTCTGCTTCATTCAGTAAAACTAATGGACCGGATCAGTTCAGCTGATCTATAAACGTGCATCCTATGCATTAGTGTTTTGGAGTGAATAAATGCTATGGCCCTATCTTGAATAGATGATCGACACTTCATCAACACCACCCGTCATGTTCCAAATATGTTCTTATTAATGGATTATAAACTTGACATTATTTAACATTATAAATTGTGTAAAAATGGTTATTGTTCAAAACCAAATTCACATAATTGAATGGTCAATGTAAAGTTTACTTTGGTCAAGTTTGCGAGAGTGAGAGAGTGGCAGCAGATCCATTACTTTAGGTATTTCAACTGTTCATCCATTTCTTCTAACTATTTGAACTGTTTATTCATTATTTTAGCCACCAATTACAATTATATATCCATTAAAATGATCTAATTGTTTCCACTGTTTATTCATTTATTGTTTACTGTTGCTATTTCAACTGTTTTATTGTTGATTCCAGCTAATTATTCATTTATTGTTTACTGTTGCTATTTCAACTTCTCTGCTCGCTTGCTAACTATTGTTCTCACACACTCGACTGCACATGTGGTGTTAATTTGTAACAGCTGACTTTGACGGGCAGCTCACTGGTTATTATTTATTTATAATAGATCAGCATCACATCAGTTTGTAATCCTTAATGTAAATCTTTTAAATCAAACCACAAGGAGTTTAGTTGATTAAATTGGTTTTACCCGTACGGACGAGATATATATATATATATATATATATATATATATATATATATATATATATATATACTATATAGAGTATAGACAGACATGAAGGCTTGTACACACATTCAGAAAACGCACACACAACAGATGTTCATGCAAAACTTGCTTGCTGAGAGGCAAACTTGTGCAGTGAACTAATTCTATACACTCTGCATGTAGCATGTCTTCTTCAGACATGAAAACTGGAGCTTGAGGTCAATGCTTGAGGACGACTAGCTAACTGTATATAGTACAGGAGGCTTTGATCTTTGGACTTGGCTGTGGCAAAGACAGCCAGCAAGCGCTGGGGCCCTGCGCTACCGGAAGCTCGTGGTCTGGGACGGCTCCATTTACTACAATGTTCTGGTGCTAAATATACAATAATAAAAAGGCTGGTAGATTTATTTCAGACTGTGATACATTTCCTCTCCAGCGAGGGAAGAAAGGACTAAGCAACAGACATACGTCTCCAGATCACCGAAGAACATTAAGTGATAATTACAGAGAGAGATAGACCGAAAGAGAGGGACGAGGTTTCCCCCTCTCGCTTTTCTCTTCCTCTTCCTCTGCCACCACAGAAGAGAGTGGCGTCTCCAAACTAAAGAGGGGCGCCCGCTGTATTAGAGTCCCATTGATTGGCTATGATTGCATTATCTGATCCCATGAGCGATAAAAGGACAGCAACACACGCACACACCACATGCCTGTATTTCATTGCTCAGCGATCACGGCCTCCTCTGAAGTCAAACATGGCTTTTTTTGAAAACATCTTTAGACATGTAGCCATAAAAGAAAATATGATTCAAACATTGTTTTTATCTGTTTCAAGTCAGTTTTCTGCACAAGCATGCACACACACACACACACACACACACACGTACACTCATACTCCCCTATGTGCTCGACTCCACCACCAGTCCACCGCACTCCTCTTTGATCCCCGGTCGAGGGTCCTCTCCGCGGTGCCTCTGTCTGAATTCCAGAGATTCTGGGATCATTCAAACGTTTCACGGCACATACTTGGTCCCCCCAGGAGACAGCGGCAGAGATGGAAAATGCCACCACGGTCTCTCTCCCTCCATTGTCCCTACTCTTTAATCAGGCCCTCTCTGTGGCTCGCGCTGCCACCGTGGTGTGTTGTCTCAGCCTGGGAAAATGCCGGCCTAAGTGGCTGTTATGTGCTGAGGCGCCGACCACAGGGACCCAGAGGGGTGCTGCTGGAGCCCTCTGTGCCAGCCGTGGGTCTCACATTGGCTAACACACACAATGAGTGAGGTCCCAAATCTGGATGCAGACCTTACATAACAACCATCGCTACATTTATTTACTTTTTCGACTGGGCTTCGATCAGTAAATCATACGGCATCATAATCACAGGCGTAAGCCAAAACCCAATCATAAATCCTGAATATTATTTGTTTCTGTGGGGTTGCTGGGTGTCAACCAGCATTCAAGTGTCGCACAGATAGGACAGTGTAGACACTCCAGTGTGATTGGCTGTGAGAGGTCCGTGGAGAGAGGGTTTCCTGCCCTTAACAAATCAACAAATGACAAAAACAACTTGTGTTTCCCTGAGTCAGAGCAAGACGAAGGTCAGCAACCAGAGCTACCTCAGAGTTCAACCCATTTCAGGAAAGACTCGTGTTAGGGCTGGGCAGCTGGGTCAACCGACGTTTGGCCTGCCTGCAGCCGGACACAACGCTCCTTCAGGTCAAGTTTAC
The DNA here is from genome assembly GCA_036024295.1 of Nannoperca obscura. Lineage (NCBI taxonomy): Eukaryota > Metazoa > Chordata > Actinopteri > Centrarchiformes > Percichthyidae > Nannoperca > Nannoperca obscura. Next base: position 27,375 of record JAVQJL010089747.1, on the reverse strand, counting down.
AAGGACTGAGAAAAACCCTGCTGGTTTATACTAGTTTATATTTAGTGCTTATAAGACTGAATAGAGTTTTTATGAGGTGCCATAAATTTCATTTTCAAAAGAGGGTGAGTACGGAGGCTCTTGTACGCCTACCCTGTGGTTTCTCCAGGCCACCACGAAGCCTTTGTGTTCGCCCTGTTCGCCATGGGAAAATATCTGAAACAAATAAGTCATTTGGTCGGCACCCATCAGTATAAAAACACTTCTAAGAGCTGAGGATTGTGCTGAGAGGGTGTGGCGCAGGGCTAAAGGAACTACTTGTTTACTCTCGCTGGGTCCAAAAATAAAAAAAGGAATTATTATCTCTCCGAAAAAGGAAGCCAAATAAACGAGTATTCTTGAGCAGACAACGTGGGCAGGCACAAGCCGCCTGCGGTAGTGCAGCAGCCTGCCAGACTTGGTATGAGAAAGAGGGTGACACTTACACATCATCACCATCATCAGTATTATTGTCATCATCACTATCAATGAGTTTCTGCAATGAAGAAAGGCAGACATAACTCAAGTCAAGATAACATTTTATAGCCAAAGATTACCATCATATATCTAACAAACTTGTGTATTTTTAACAGTGGTAAAACATTTTGCTCTCAAGTGTATTTTTTTTTTATCACATTGTGAATTAAATCAGTATATTTCTGTCAGTATGGGGTCAACTGAAGAATATTTTGGAGTTTACTTTGTACATTTCTGTCCCTATTTTATAGATGCCATCACAGCGGAGCAGTGTGACTTCGTTCACACCTCGTACATTTTTATATTTGACATTGCATTTTGACATTTTGTTTTGTTAATCAAAGTTGAGTGGAAATATGTAACATGATGCACAGTATTTAAACAATTTTAATCAATCAATTTAGGTGTACAAATAATATTTCCACTTTATAAAATCTGCATCTTGCTTAAGAGCAATTCGACAGGAAATATCTTACTTGGGGTTAAACCTCTGACTTTCCCATATTTTGTGATTGCACCACTAGATAGTCTTCTGTGTTTAGAAGTCATTGTCTAATAAAGGATTTTACAAACATGAACGTCCATAAACCCACATCATTAAACTTCTCATTACACTCAACAGAGGATGTACTATGGAGCCCGGACAGTGACTTTAGATTTTGGCATTGGAAGTAAAACCTGAACTGAAAGAAGACGCACTGGAAACACTTATTGTTTCATACATTGGCATTCAAAACTTTATTGGCACTGAAAAAAGTATAGGCAAAAAATAAATAAAAAGAACAGCCCACGGCTGTTCGGGCCACGCCTCCGTCAGCCACCGATTGGATATCTGAAAAAGCGGAAGTTGTTGGTTAAATGCTAAATGTGGACATGAGATGATGAACCTTGCTAATGTCTATCTCTGTGTTATTATGGTAAAGGTTTCCGCGTAATTATACAGGTGAGACCGTATTATGTGTCCTTATTATCTCACGGGGTGTCATCGTGCTTCGTAAAGCTGTTGTTAGTCTGCCGTTTTTGTTGTGGAAGCTACACGTCGCTAGCAACACAAGTTAGCTTGTAAGCAAACACAACGAGCTTTTTGACAGTTCCCTTTCTTTTTTATTCCCTCTGTCAAACATGTCTGTATTTCTGTATTTTTAAGCATTGTTGTCTTTTAGGGTGTTAAATGTTGCCTAACCTCTGTGATTACAACTGTGCGCAAACATAATGCGTATTAGCTCATCAAGTGAATTCATTGGTGATGGTTTCCTTATTTTCTTATTCCTTATTTTAACACATTTTGACTTAGTACTGTAATAATTAAATTTGTATACTCTAAGAAAGTGGAGACATTGCCTCCTAAACAACACATTTGAAGCCAAGTCCTACAAAAGATCATAAAGTGTGTAGTTCATTTTAAAATGTTTGGCACCAGACAACCAAATAGTCCAATATCAACCTTTTGATTGTTCACTTTTTAAATGGTCACACCCTTAAATGTTCATGTCTCTCTTCCCGTTCCTCGTAGGGCTCACTGAGGTGTAGACATGGAAGTGCCTTGCTACCTGCCCAAGCTGCTGTTTGAGCTCAATGAGCAGCGAAAGCGGGACTTTTTCTGTGACTGCAGCATCCTTGTCGAAGGCCGTGTCTTCAAGGCCCATCGCAATGTGTTGTTTGCTGGGAGCGGTTATTTCCGGGCTCTCCTGGTCCACTATCTGCAGGTGGGAAGAGTTCATATCAGTGCTTCCCAATGTTTGTTTGTTTTGTTTTTCTAGGAGAGGTGTGCAAGGGTTTGGCATGGCTTCTTAGAAAATAATGTAACGATTCTGCCACGGTAATGTAATATTATTGTGTTATCAGTGATTACTTTAATGCTCCAAATGTAAAAAAAAAAGAAAATAAATAAAGATATATATATAATATAATATAAGAAATAAATCACTTCCCCCTTGGGTAGATGGTGGGAATTGGGGCACTCTGTAAGACGTGAAAATGTGACAGCTTCTCTGTTGTTCTAGCGGGCCTTATACTGCTGTTCATCAGATTCATCAGAAATTACAGATCTGATCAAATCAAGCTAGCCAAAATCATTTCTCTGCTTTTTGTTTTATATCTTACTACGGTTGAAAAGTCAAAACTTATTTATTTTATGAACGTCAAGTACATGAAGTCTTAAATTGTCTTCAACCATCTATTTCTTTTCAGGATAGTGGACAGCGCTACAGCACAGCATCACTGGACATTGTGACAGCCGACGCCTTCTCCATCATCCTGGACTTCCTGTACTCTGGCCGCTTGGCCCTGAACAGGAGCAATGTCATTGAGGTGATGTCAGCAGCCAGCTACCTGCAGATGACCGATCTGGTGAACTTCTGCAAGGGATACATCCGCTCGTCTTTGGAAATATGCAACAAGGAGAAGGAGAGGGACACAGAGAAGGAGAACCAGGCACAGGAGGGCGGCTTGGGTCCTGCAGACAGCGGCACTCCTGCTGCGACAATCTCCAGTGGTGCCGGGGCTGCGGAGCCTCGTTCACAGGTAGCAGAGGCAGACAGAGGGTTGGGGTCATGTCCAGAGTCTGTGACCTCGGTTAGAACCCCCTTGTCTCTCCCTGTCACCACAACTCTAGGCACCGGCAGGGACATGGACAGCGACTACCATTGCAGGGAGGAATTTGCATCTGGGAGTGAAGGACAGAAGGGACACATGGATCAGACTAACCTCTCGTCCTCTTCATCTGCTTTGACGCCAGAGTTAGTGAACCCCAAGATAGAGTACGACCCCGATGAGGAGCTTATGGAGTCCCCTGACACCAAAGACTTGGCCTCGTACCCTGGGCCCTCTCTCCATAACCCTCATCATAGCAGGCTACTCCCCCCCAGTCCCTCTCCCTCCAATGAGCGCTCTCCCTTGGGATACAGCCCGTCCTATAATGCCAGGCAGCTGATGGAGATGCTGGCCAGGGGTGAAGGCCCCAGTCCTCTGGGGGACAGAGGGGGGCAGCGCTTCACCCAGGGACTAGGTGGCAACACAGGAGGAGGCAGAATGGATGATGGTTTAGGATTTGTGGGATCCTCTATCATGGAGATCCAGTCTGATTGGCTTGGAGAGGACACAGGTAATTGGCAAGATCAATCTAAGGTCATGCAAGTGGCCTGTAAGCAGAAAAAAACATCTTAAAACTACCATGATGCGTTCAATAGAAGAGCACATTTTGCAGTGCCGTCGATTGAGGTAAACCTAAACTGTTGGCCTCTCTCCCCCCCTGCAGGTGACGGCTTGGTAGTGCCAGTCAAACTCCACAAGTGCCCATTCTGCCCGTACACTGCCAAGCAGAAGGGAATCATGAAGAGACACATCCGTTGCCACACAGGAGAGAGGCCCTTCCCCTGTCCCATGTGTGGCAAGAGGTTCACAAGGCAGGAGCACCTCCGCAGCCATGCCCTCAGTGTAAGAACTGTAGGATGATCAGACTACTTTTGTATTCTCTCATACTATCTCACGTCACTTGGATGTGTAGGCAACATTAAGTCTAAGGCAGATACTGTATTCTGAATTATACAACTACTAAACTACTATATGCCATTGTATGAACATTTTTGCCTTGTTTTATATCTCTTCTGTTACCTATAGTGCTGTCTGTTCAGTGGTGAGCTCTTTTCATAACATACTGCAACAGTTTAGTCTGCTTTATTTTTTACAAATGATTATTAATAATTCCATTCTCCAGTTGTACTTACTGCTTGGTCTTTTGTTAAACGCAAATTGCAACTTGTTTAGAATTTATGAGTTATCATTAAATAATCGAAGAATCCCATGGCCAGCAATGTGTTGGCTGCTGTCGCAGAGAAAAAGAGTTCACTTGTTGAAAACAATTTGAAATGTAATCGTTCTTAATTTTGATTGATGACTTTTTTGACCCCATTTTTAATTAAAATGTTTGTGGGAAATTGCAGTGCTAATGATCTGTTCTCTTGTTGTAGTTTACAGATTAATTGTACAGTCAATAATACATAGTCAACATAATGGTTTGTACAAAAGCAGTTAAAGCCAGTAATTGCTAGCAGTTAATTGTAAACAGTAATTAGTCTTTTCACTCTTAATTAACTCTTAATTGAGTGTTAAATTCACTTCTTTTTTCCCCCTGTTGCTTGGGTTTTGTGTACAGTGAAGGAAGTATAATGAGATCAGTAAATCTAAAATGTTGGCTCTCATATTGTTATTCTTCACCTAGAATAATCTAAAAGTTGGCGTTGCCTTTGCAGAATGATTTACATTTCGCTGTCTTTCTCACTGCCTGACCACTGCCAGGTCCACAGGCACTACTGGCCAGTGTCTTGTAAGAGCTGCAGGCGAACCTTCACTGGATCCAGTGTTTCAGCAGGACTCAGACGCTTCGGCATCTGCGACAGCTGCAACTGCGTGACCACCACTCACGATGATTCTGCCCCCGTTCACCGCGCCGGCCAATCAGAGCCCATGGAACGTGCAGACGGGGGTACGGATTGGTCCAGTTTTATGGACGACGTAGATGAGGTGGAGGTTGGGAGAGTGGAGGACTTGGTAGAGAAACAGATGCTTGACAGGCAGCTGGCTGTCTGCGCTGATGTGAATCTGTAGCCCACTGTACTTCCTTCTACTGTTCAGTTAACCGTGGCCATACTGTTATTGATGTTAAATTATTACTGTAAGATGACCGTATTAATTCACTCATTTGTAACCAGAAAGTGTGTCCTTTTTGACTGTTGGAGATATTGTACTCCAGTGATTTGCCTGGAAGCAAATAGGTTCAGTGTTTTAAAAAAAAAAAACTTTTTATATATCATAAATGTGGTCTTTAATTTCCTGTATGTCTTTGCACAGCTGATCAAATCCAAATGCCTCTGTATGTGCTGTACATGAAGAGAATGTGACTGTCAAAGTTTTGGTTTTCTGAATTTTTCCAAACTTTACAGAAAATAGATAAAGTAGCTCGTCACATGTTTTGTTTTGTCAAGAAAGATTACAGTTCACAGATACAAGCAGCTATGTGGCTATGATGGGGCCATTGTGGGTGTTGTTGCAATAAATGTGTGTAACTGGACGTGTTTCCTTTAATCACACGTCATGTGTTTGTGCTTTTCTACATGTTTTCTAATCTAAAGGGAACTATATGCATTTTTCTCCCCCTTCTTCTTGTGATGAATTTGCATCAGGTGATCTACCTGCAGCCTTGATATACAAAAATGCCCTTTGGTGCCCTCTAGTGGTTGAGCCCCTGTCAGAGAAAAATCATTCTTCAGTGATTAGAAATCTGTGCCAGAATGAAATCACAGGATTTTGCAACCGATTACTCTGAAATGTATAAAGAGATCAATTAAAAGGTGGGTTCTAATTGTTGTATAATACTGGAATGGCACAAAGTCAGTAAATAGTGAGTTTATTAAAAACATTTCGCTTTCGTAGGAACTGCACCACCAGAGGGCGACTGGTGGCGCAAGGTTGCCCTTCCCACAATCTGTCCAGGCGTAAGGCACACAGGTGGAGGTTCAGTCAGCTGTTGCGTCTCGATGTACGGAGTTGATAAGAGCTTCCTAAACGGCATATAGGACCACAGCCATACTCTCAAGGGATCATGTCACTTGAAATGCGACCTACGTGCCTTATCCCTTCGCTTTGTCTAACCCTCCTTCTCATGTTGGGACCTGGATGCTCAGCGCGCTACGAAGCAAACTGGACCAGCCTGGACGCCAGACCCCTGCCCCTGTGGTACGACGAGGCAAAGGTTGGGATTTTCGTCCACTGGGGGGTCTTCTCGGTCCCTGGCTTCGGGCAGTTTAGTGAGTGGTTCTGGTACTGGTGGCAGTCCCAAAGGCGCGCCGAAGAAGTTGAGTTCATGCGGAAAAACTACCCGCCGGGCTTTGAGTACACGGATTTTGCGCCCGAGTTTCGCGCAGAATTCTTCAACCCAGATAACTGGGCCGATATTTTCAAAGCCTCTGGAGCCAGGTATGATCATGAGACCTCTTCCAGCTATCAACGTGTTTTCCTACTTCCGTATGTACAGACATGTGGACAAACCTGTTTTAGTTTTTAAGCTGCTCTTTTGTAGTCAACGTTAGCTCAACCGCCGTGTGATTTTACAGGTATGTGGTTTTCACATCTAAACACCATGAAGGATTCACAAATTGGCCCTCAGCAACCTCTTGGAACTGGAACTCAATGGATGTAGGTCCTCGCCGGGACCTGGTGGGAGAACTGGCTGCAGCTGTCAGGAACAGGTGAGCAGGCCGGGAGAAGGATGCTGCTTCTACTTTCATTCAGTTCTACTTTTTATTCCATTCCCTAATGACAAGGCTGTAGTGCAAGGAAAAGAAGGGAAGTTAAGTATGTAGCAACAAGATATGGTGTGAATGATGATTGATTCTTCAGAACAGCACCCAATCAGTGGTGAGATGTAACAAAAAGAATGATCTAATATTGGCATTCATTCTCTAAATCTTAAATGATTCGGGCTGGAAGTAGTTGAGATGAAAACGAGAGGGCTTATTTGTTTTGTGTGTTTACTCATGTTCCCCTTTAGGTCACTGCACTTGGGTCTCTACCATTCTCTATATGAATGGTACAATCCCCTTTTCTTGTTGGACCAAGCCTTAGGATACAAGACTCAGAAATTTGTAGCCAGTAAAACTCTTCCAGAGCTAGTGGACCTCGTGATGACGTACAAACCTGATCTGATCTGGTCTGATGGGGACTGGGAAGCACCAGATACCTACTGGAACTCCACCCAGTTTCTGGCCTGGCTCTACAATGACAGCCCTGTCAAGGTGAGAGAGTGTTTACGACAACGGGTTTCCTCAAGTATATTAATTAAATCACCTTCTGTTAGCATGATGTGAGCCTTTTACTCGCACTAAGTTGAATCATAAGTCGTATTTTATCAAATGTGAAAAACGAACTTCTGCAGTCTTTTTCTGTAGCTAACAACTTGCATGTTTCTTCAGGATGTGGTGGTTACCAATGACAGGTGGGGTAAGGGTTGCTACTGCAAACATGGAGGCTACTACAACTGTGCTGACAGGTACACGCCCGGTAAACTTCCAGATCACAAATGGGAAAAATGCCAGTCCATCGACACCCGTTCCTGGGGCTACCGAAGAGACATGAAGCTAAGCGAAGTCATGGACCTGCCGTCCATCATAAAGGTGAAAGGTCACAGTAGGTCATTGCCTACAACACTGATATACGTCCGCTCATTTTGTGATGATTTATTTGGTGATCGTGTGTTGATCTAACACTCTCTTTCCTCAGGACTTGGTGTATGTGGTGGCAATGGGTGGTAACTACCTGCTGAACATCGGACCAATGGCAGATGGCATGATTGCCCCAGTGTTTGAGGAGAGGCTGAGGGGACTTGGTGCCTGGTTGGGGATTAATGGGGAGGCCATCTATGCTTCCAAACCCTGGAGGGTACAGACGGAGAACAGCACTGTCACTGTTTGGTGAGATTGTGATTTCGTTTTTTTCCATTGTGGCAGCAGGTTTAGCAACATAGATCTGCTCTCTAGCATCACCGTGTGGCTTTTGTGACATAAATGAATGCAAAGCCTATAGTAGTTTGGCTGTAACCACTGCTTGCTCCTATTATAGGTACACCGCCAAAAACAATACAGTCTATGCCATTATTCTTGACTGGCCGTCAAACCCATTATTTCCACTCATGACACCAAGGATGTCTGCGGCCACAAAGGTAAGCCTTACACTGTTTATACTTACAATGCTTAATTCAAGTTACCTTCATTTGTCATAATCACAAGCTACTCTTTTGCACCTGCAGGTTACACTTATGGACTATCCTGATGTACCACTGAAGTGGTCACCAGCGACAGAAACAGCTGGCCTGATAATTGTTATGCCCACAATGCCAGTATCTCCTGGAAATGCCTGGTGTCTGAAACTGGAGGGAGCAGTCTAACGTGAGAGAGTTGTAACAAAATCAAGAACAAGTTGTTTTTAGGTCAAGGGGCATGTCTGTTAGGATTTCTCTGTGTGTGGGTTGGCGGTTCGATCCCTGGCTCCTCCTGTCCATGTTTCAGACACTGAACCCCCAGTTGCTCCTGACTTGGAAGTTGCTTTGGATAAAAGCGTCTGCTAAATGTAATGTAATGTAATGGGATTTAAGTGTAAGGGGCAAATATGATTTACTATGCACTGTAACATTAAAATGCTGTCAAAGCTCAAAGCAGGATTTAGAAATAAAATCCAACATTTTTATGGTCAATCACTGTGAAATGTGTATTTAATTGCCTCTGGTATTTACTGTAAGGATACCGCTGGGGTCCTCTGATAAAAGCGTTTCTGCACAAAATGTTCATTGTAACAATATGTTTTATAGCCAAAGCTGGGACAGGAAGATTTTCCTTCAAAATTTAAAAGCAGCTAATAAAAAACAACGAGGAAACATTAGGACCATTATTATTCATAGGAGTGCCTTCCATCTGAAAACCTACACCATGCAAATCCCATTTTTTTATTTTGGGATTAGAGGGCACCTAAGGGGGAATCACAAGTGGGTTTTGTGTTACTAATTTATTCATAGAAGTAGTTGCAGACCGAAAAGACCAAACTACAATTTTTTTTGTACAGCACAGCAACACATGCTATGATGTGGGGGTCTGGAATCGCTTTGTCGTATGTTCATATATTAAGTTTAGATTCTTATTGTTCTATATAATAATATATATATATTTTTTTTAAAGACCAAATTGGTCGAAGAACAAATCACGAAGCCAACTGAGGAGGGCGACAATAAGCCGTCGCTGAGTCTAAAACCGGAAGAAGAACGATTATTTACGACTTTGTTTTTGTTTTCGGCAGAGCTCTCTGTCTCTGCTCCTTCAAACCGTGACACATGGGGAAGTCGCGAGATTTAAGTGAGTTTGAGCGGGGGATGATAGTGGGAGCCCGGTGCGCCGGCTGCAGCATCTCCGAAACCGTGAGCCGGCTGGGCTTTTCAAAGACTGCGGTGTCTCGAGTTTACAGGGAATGGTGCGAGAAGCGGAAAACCTCCAGTCACCGGGGGTCCTGCGGGAGAAAACGCCTGGTCGACGACAGCGGCGAGAAGAAAATGGAGAGAGTGGTGGAAGCGAACAACCGTGCCACGAGCGTGCAGATCCAGGCTCTGTACAACGGCGGCGGGCAGGAGAAGCCCATCTCACTCACCACCACCCGGCGGACCCTGAAGCGGCTGGGTTACAGCCGCAGGGCTCAGCGGCGGGACTCGCTCGTCCTGGCCGGGCTGGACGCTTTGGCTGTGTACACGTCCTGCCCGGAGCGGCGGGACGCCTCCTCTGACTTTGCGTGCAGCGACGAGAATGACACGGACCCAAGAACTCAGTCCTCCGCGGACTCAGTGTGCAGCAAAGACGATGGCCCGCACCCTAGAAAACAGCTGGGCACCTGGTTCCGAGAGGTCGACCTGATAACTCCACAGAAAGTTGTCCACTGGACGCGCTTCTTTATTAACGGAACAATATGTACATACTGAATTATGGGAAAACGGAGCGTATAATAATATATATAATCAGAGTATTGGAAAAATACAAATTTAAAAAGCATGTGCCAATGCATGTAACAAAATACAGCCTAGGTTTTCGCCATAGCGAATGCCCATCTGTTTGTAGGGCCATATTCAAATACGTTTGGGCAAAACTGTGTTTTAAGTCAGCACATTTCTTTATTTTTTGTTTATTTTATTTAATCAATTGTATAAATTATTTCCCCCATTTCGTTGCCTTCAAACGGTCAAAACATTAAATGTGCCCCATAGTTGGATTAGTATAAGTATAATAAAATGCATCCATATATCAATGTCTTCTCCAACTAACCTCATTTCAGTATTTATCATGGTCAGATATCAAGATCTTCTTGTACGCCCGTGGCATATATGCCCCAAGCAATGTTCTTTTAAAAAAATTTTTTATTGTGTTGTAAAGAAAACCCAGACGGGATTACCACGTGATACCGCGTGTGATTTGAGTCATGTGATGGGAAACATTACATGGAACCGTTGGAGGGACACCCAACACAACCATAATCACAACAAGTGGTGTGTGACACCGTTTACTAGTCTGAAGACGGGTCGCTAAGCTGTTAGCTTGTAGCGAGTTAGCATAACGGTCGTAGAACCGCTCGGCTAACCTGTTGTAGTCATGCCAGCCGCGTTCCTCTTTGTCGCTGCGCTAGTTTCTCAGGCGGCGGCTCAGTACACCGCGGACTGGAAGAGTTTGGACGCCAGACCGCTGCCTTCATGGTACGACGAAGCCAAAGTGGGAATATTTCTCCACTGGGGTGTGTTCTCTGTCCCCGGGTTTGGTAGTGAGTGGTTCTGGTGGCACTGGCAGGGCCAGCAGCCTCCGGACCAGAAGTGTGTGAGCTACATGAAAGAGAACTACCCGCCCGGGTTCAGCTACCCGGAGTTTGCTCCCCAGTTCCACGCGCAGTTCTTCAACCCGGGGGAGTGGGCGGACATATTCAAGGCTTCTGGTGCAAAGTGAGTATGTCTCTAGCTAGATTAACATCAACTGTGTCGAACACGTTCTTTGACGTGTCGTACACTTCTCTTCACTGCAGATACGTCGTCCTGACCGCCAAACACCACGAAGGATTCACAAACTGGGGCTCTCCAAACTCCTGGAACTGGAATTCAGTAGATACTGGTCCTCACAGGGACCTGGTGGGGGACCTGGGAGAGGCAGTGCGCAACAGGTGAGCCATCAGATGTGTAGTTATAGATAATACTTATTAAATATACCAAGAATGCAGCAAATTAAAGAGTGTTGTACAACCTGCCCTGTGTTTGACATTTTACCCGCTGCTTTCCTGTTTGATCAACACATCTGTTCATTAGTGTGCTTCATTACCAGTCTGACTTGTGCTGAAGACATGATGCAGTCAAATATTAAGAATGCTCCCCACAGTTCACACCTTGATAGTTTTGATGAAGTGTACTTCCAGATTGAATAGTAATTCCTTTGCTGCAGATTAGGGATGCACTAATTCCATATATCGGCACAGATACGGACCTTACTGAGTGGATCAGGTACTGGCCACGACGTGATCTTTTCAGTGTCATTCAGTTACGGCCGGCAGCATCCCTGTCCTCATGATATCTTGAGAATTGAATATGAATTCCATGCACTGAGGTATACAGATTTTCAGTTTGTGGTTAAAAGGAGCCCTTTTGAGAGCTTGGAACTAGTTATTGATACTGTGAGTTGAGGTATTTTATTCAGAGAGAGTGAGAGAGAGGAGAAAGTTGGATCGGTGCATCGCTACCTTTAGAATAAAATTAAACAATTAAAAAATTGTGTTATTGACTTTTGCATGTATCATCTCATTCAAGATACCTCGAAGATGGCTCGACTTTAGTATTTTAGGTTTTGTGCTTGAATCTTGGTTATCTTGTTAATTCTGATTGTCTTAAATGACAGATTTTAAGGTTTTTAATTTCCTTATTTAGGTCATTGCACTATGGACTCTACAACTCCTTGTATGAGTGGTTTCACCCTCTCTACCTGACCGACAAGAAGAATGGATTCAAAACACAGCAGTTTGTGATGCATAAACTACTTCCAGAGCTTTATAACATGGTTGTAAGGTCTGTAGCACTTATCAGCTGATTGCAATAAAATCATGTTTACTGCGTTTGCGTGTAATAAAGTCAGACATAGTTATATTGGTGTGCCCGTATGAGATACAAGCACATTTCACAGCGGTATGTTCAAATCTCCTTTTGTTTTGCAGGTACAAACCTGAGGTGATCTGGTCTGATGGGGACTGGGAAGCACCTGACACCTACTGGAACTCCACCCACTTCCTGGCCTGGCTGTATAATGACAGCCCCGTCAAAGTAAGTGGTGTTATAACAAGGAAGCACCACGTGACTGCGTTGATTGTTTTTTAAAAATGTATTTGCATTGTTTCCTTATGGTTGCATGTACCTCCTAGGACACCGTTGTGACCAATGACAGATGGGGAGCTGGCTGTGCCTGCAAACATGGTGGCTACTATAACTGTGAAGACAAATACACTCCAGGCCAGCTGCCCAAGCACAAGTGGGAGAAGTGCACGTCTGTGGACACATTTTCCTGGGGCTACCGTCGAAACATGAAGATGAGTGAACTGATGGACTTACCCGCTATCATAGAGGTGAGATTGTGTCAGAATATGCTAGGCTGTTTCTGCTTTTGTGTATGACTCTCATACACAGAATACAGGTCATTTCTGATTTTGTACACAGCTGTCATGGACACATTTTTGTCAAGTGTTAACACATAAATATGTCATAGAAGCCAACATAGTCCAGTGTTTAATGTACACAATTACTCATGTACACCACAAGTCTTTTAATATTCAAAAAGGAAACAATCCCGTCTTCATATTTGAAAATGCTTGATTACATTTTCTAAAATGTTCTCCTCCTCCTGCTTCTGCTGCTTTTACAGGATCTGGTTCGCACTGTGGCTCTGGGAGGCAACTACCTCATAAATGTGGGTCCCACACCTGACGGGACGATCCCTGTAGTGTTTGAGGAGAGGCTCCGGGGTGTCGGAGCCTGGTTGGAGATCAACGGGGAGGCCATCTACGCTTCCAAACCCTGGAGGGTCCAGACCGAGAACACCACTGTACCAGTCTGGTAAGAACTGGAGGGAGAGCTGAGTCACAAGAACCAGTCTGTGATCTTGTGGTTCCTGTCACGTATAAGTGAAAGCACAATTTCTAGAAATCTGCGTAGAGGCCTGCACCGAATCTCATGATGCATTCACACGTCGTGTAGAGAACGGAGGAATGTGCTCTGTCAAACCTCACTGCCCCACCGTGGAACAATCTGTAGGGTTAAGTGCAGAAAAAAACATTTGCTTTGATCATGGTTAGGTGGTCAACTCAATAATTGAAAGGCAGATGTTGTTTGGTCATTAGCCTTTATTTGAAAGTGACAGTGAGAGAGAGAGAGAGAGAGATACAGATACAAAGGTCCCTGGCTGGAATCGAACAGGCACGTTGCGGTTATAACCACTCCGCTACTGGATGCCCTAAAATGGAGATAATTGATGCGGTTGATCTTCTCTGTTTATTTAGGTATACATCTAAAGGAGCCTCTGTCTATGCTGTTATGACAACCAAACCCCCCAGTTCCATAGTGCAGCTACTTGGACCCAAAACATCAGCAGCCACTAAGGTAAAGGGATGAGACAATGTTGCCTGTGTTGTTGTTTTAACAGTATAGCCTTGACAAAAAGAAAGGTAACCTTGTTAAACACAGGAACGTATATTGTTTTTTTTTATTTTACAGAAAGGACAAAGGTAGGTTTCCTCATATGTAAAATGTAAGAAACTAAATCACGTTAGTTTTTTTGTCCCATGTGTAGGTGACCTTGTTGGGGAATCCAAAGCCCTTGCCCTGGTCCCCAGTCCAGCCCAGTGCTGGCCTTACTGTCCTCCTGCCTGAACTGCCCTGTTCCCCTGGTCAAGCCTGGACACTCAGACTGGACGGTATCCAGTGAGCCTTAAACCCCACAAGTGTTGAACCTTAGAATTTGTTAATCTCAGGGTTTCATTATGTTGGTAGCATAAGGGAAATGTATGCAGTATGGTTAACGGCAGTCTTCAGTGACTCCTTTGTTGCTCTGAGGACTAAAGATTTAATTGGTTGCTGCCTCTCAATTGTGATTTAAATCTTTTTTGTGATTGAATGATTATGAATAAAAAGTGGAATCTGCTGTTCAGCTTGTGAAGCCTTCCTGGCATCTTCTCACCCACCTAATTGCTGTTTCAGAATATATATATAATTTTATATACAACGCACTTTTTATTTTTTTACTGTATGCCTTTAAAGCACTTGAATAAAATATGATTTGATTTGCCTGATGAATGGTCATGGTATGTTGTACAGTATATAAGACCTTAAAGGCTCATTTTATTCCAAAGAAGCTCTGGAAAAGTTCAGAACCTTTGGTAAACTCTAAGATATATTAAAATACTGTTCTTCATGCTTCAGCTTGTTACATTTTTCTCAGTGCCCTTGGCCTGTAGGGTTTTTGAATCCTCAGAATCCCTGAAAGCAAGGTCAAGAAACAATGTCTAATGGCCCTTTAAGCATCCTTCAAGTCTCATCACTTTACAAAGTCCTTTATCCTTGCTGCAGTGTTGTGGTCAGAAACAATTACCTCTCTAATAACTCCAGTCCCAGATATGATGTACAAACCCCTTCACAGTCAAGTATGCAATAAGATGACATGGGTACTTCTGGATGTTCTGCGCAGCTCATGTTTGAACTTTTATTTTCAACAAACACCTCAAGTGCCCCATGATGTCATTACTCATTCGCCTCCACCACTTTGGTGTTTTACTAACTGCTGACCTTTGGTTATAACCTGCTTCTTTCACCCAGGAGCTTCTGCAGCATGTTCTTAACTCTGCCGGACACTTTATATTCATTAGCAGCAGGCTATATTTGCGAGTGCAGTTGTGTGAAGGGACAAAAATATCCCCCCAATGTGTCGGTCTGAGTTTTAGACCTGATAGGGAAGAGGACGCCCGCAGGGATTGTGCATTTGACTCTGAATGCCAGTGCTAAATTGTTCCGTCCTCTCGTTTAACCTTCCTTACTTGCTTGGTATTTGCAATGCAAATACCACAAGAAAGAAAATGGAAATTCTCTTTAGTAAATCCTTTTTGCTTACCTCTGCTATGCATCTAATATATGCTGCCCAGGTGGGTATGACTACACTACAAAAAACAACTTGATATTGATGTTGGTTTTATCATGAATGGGATGAGATAGTGCCACAAGTTTAGAAACGACTTAATACCTGAAAATAAGACAAATTGCATAAAATAACATTGAAAGAAGCAGTTTTTGCAAATAAAATAAATTTCACTATAAAGGCCCTGTATTTTTTTCTTAGTCGGTTAACATTAGCAACAATGTTCTGTTAAAGGAGTAGTTTGACATTTTGGGGATTTTGTTTAATTCCTTTCTGACAGAGTTAGATCCTTAAATATGGAGCTACAGCCAGCAGCCGCTTAGCTTAGCTCAGCAGAAAGACTGAAAACGGGGGGAAACAGCTAGCTTTGCTCTATCCAAAGGTAACACAGTCCACCTAGATCTGCCAGCACTTTTACAGTTCACGTTTTAATATGTTTTGTTTGTGCAATTTGTACAAAGCCTGAAGTGTGAAAATGGCAATTTGTCATTTTACAGGGGCTATGTGCCATACCGTTTCTTGACACAGGTAAAGAAACTTCCGCAAGTCTCCAGGATTCAGGACTCCAGGAGCCGGCAAATAACTGCCCATACAATGGTGAGTTCTTTGTGTTTTTACCCCCTTTTGTGGTACGTTTTGTACATTAGCAAATACACGTATTTACCAAAATGTAAAACTTCTGCTTTAAAGTGCTCTAAAATCCTTTCTTTTCACACTAATTTGAAGTGGGTGAGGTTCTGTCAAAGTGATAACGTAATGTATTTCCATGGATCAATCAGATGGTAGCAACATTTGAATTGAAAACTGATGACAATTGTGAAATTGTTTGCTTATATGACCGGGCCACTGCCAATCAAATCTGATCAAACCACACCCACACAGTCCTGATGGAACATATTAGCTGAGTTTTGATAGTTTAACTCTTCATACATAATATTGAAGGATTCCTTTTTTCCCAGCACATAAAACCTTCAAGAGTCAGACAATCAGCACAAAAGAAAGACAAAGGAGACACAGCACCCCTCATTTAACTCGCTAAAATAGCTTTATAATAATCATATTAATAGTAATAATATTAGCCATTAGAAAATGTTTTGACAACGTTGACAGTGTTACATTCTGTGTTGGGGTAAACCACGTCACAGTGTGCCATCTCTCTGGGCTTCAGCGCTATCAGACGTGCTCCTTTGACACATCTAGATCCATAAAACATACAAGATCAATAAATAAATTTGTATGTACAAAATGAGAACCACAACACAACAAACAAAATCATGATTTACACTGCACTGTGCAACGCCCTCCACTGCCATCCAGCACATATTCAATCTGCATCTCCTGGTCACTGTGGTGTTCTCATGCATCTCATGTCTCCACTGGTGGCGTCATGAAACAAAGTTCACATCTTATGGCATCGCTATTGCTATATACTCCTGCCATATCTTTTTTATAGAAGAAAAAAACAAAAGCATTTAATGTTTGTATGTACAATATGCTGTCTTGGCACTGAATCAAACGTACAAAACAAGAGAACTCAAGAATAAAGCTGAGCTTAAAGACAGAAAAGCTCGCCGTATCAAACCCGTCTGATAAAAATCATTTTCAGTGAGAAATACAAGAAAGAGATGAAAGAGGAGGAGAGGGGAGAGTGTTTGGGGGGCTGTTTAGTGTTTGCTACATTATAGAGTCGAATACAGAGAGCAGAGTCTGTATCAGTTTGATGTCCACACTGTTTTACTCCTCTGGCAGAACTAAGAGTTCAGAGTGGGATAAATGCACACGGGGAAAGAAGGTGTTATGTTTGGATCTTCCATTCTGTCCGTCTGTTCAACGCTTAGTTTCCTCTTCTGGTGATCTCTCGCTCCTCGTTGGAGCATGCCATCATTGATCCCAGAGAAAAATGTCTTCCCAGAGTTAATATCAGTCCTTCTACTCCATCTCCTTAGTAGCAGCGATTTAAGAGTTGTCATCATAGATTGAACTACTTTTTTGTTATTGTACACAAGACTCGCCCTTGAATACAGAACATTGTTTACCCATAGCTATAATTGAAAACACCATTTATAATAATGAGAGTGATGGCAGAGAGTGATAATTTATCCTTTTAATGACAATAAACATACTAATAATAATCATATTGTAATAACAATATATGTTATATTGAGAAGAGCAATGTCCATTGGCAACAGGTATTTACATTTTTGTAAACGTGAGGGTGGCAGGGTATTCTTTTGTTTTTGTTAATTACACAGTAATTGCTCAGTTGTCTCTGACCCACATGGTTACCTGTGTGTGTACTGCAAAGCAACATTACAGTGTACATACACACGCTCGCTCGCACACACACACACACAAACGCAATTACACCTCTGTGCTAAAGGCACATTGGAGTTTCGGTTAAACATGTTCTAGGGCTTGAGCTGCTCTGGAGACAGGGAAGTAAAGCCTGTAAGAGGAAAAAAAAAATACAAGGTTTAAGGAAAAGGTCAAAGTATTAAAGATAACTCTTAAGATTTTGTGACACTGTTTATGGTTGGCATTTTTCCATCAATTTAATGTTTACATGCTGTAATCCCTTTTCTATATAGTAGTTTTCTGTGTTAGTTCTTGCAGTGGATTGAAATTTCCTACATATGTACAATGCATGGAAACAATGCATGTATGTAATCCAACGTTATTTGATCTAATTGTTATCAGCCTCACTGTTCTCCTAATGCTGTATCAAAGCTATATTAAGTTACTGTAAATGCTAATAGCATTTCCTACTTTTGCTAGTCAGTTAATGCATTTATTCATCAAAAATGGCATGGTCTTTAATGGAAAAACAAGGAGGAGCCACATCTCTTTGCTCTAGTTGCTAAGCCAGCACTAATTCCTTGGCTTCTCCAAGTGAGGTTTAACTCAACCAGTGACTTAGCATTTTTCCCTCCAGAGCAGCTCTGCTTCTCAGAAACGCCTGCATAACTAAAACTCAAATTTGCTGTTAAAGCATCCCTCCTGCCCCACTTTGTTGCAGATGCACAGTATACAGCACACACACATTGGCTACAATTGAGCTCTTGCCTCAACCACCACTTTCACAATGTTCACTGCAGCTCTCCAGTCTCAGAAAATGGCTACTAGAAAATCTGGGCTCAAAGGATTTCCTCTTTCATTCAGAGAATATGGACAACTGATCTAGTCCTGTATTTTCAGGGTCCGTCGGTTGTGTGGTGTTCCCCTGAGGACAGAGGCCTGGATCAGGGTTGGAGACACTGCTGCTAGAAACTGAGGTACTCGGAGTTGACTTGTCCGTCTGGCTGTCCACGAGGAGTTTTTGCACTTCTAGAAAGAGGTGAAAGTAGTCTGTGTGGTGGTGTGTTGATGCAAGTGCTCGGATCGCGTCTGTACAACTGTACGCCCAGGTGCTATTTTTAGCTGAGGCTCCTGTATTTATACTGTGAAGATATAGGACAGGTGGGTGGGTAAAATACTGAACAAAAAGTGTGGAAATCATACCACCAAACGTGTGTTTGCAATGGACCTGTTTCAAGGCAAGGTGGCTGGCTAACACCTCAACTTGTGATCAAAGGTACAGAGGAGAAAGTCAGCGAGAATTGAAGAAATAGTAGTTGCTACGGCGGATAAATATCCAACAAAGCCTCTTTGATTCCTGGTGTCCCTCAAGGCCGACCTTGCCATCCCTCTCTGTGTAGGTTTGAGGATTGTGAGGGCGGAGTCAAGAGGCCTTCACAGTGGAGTAACAGTATAAAAGCAGGTCTTTGTGCTTTGTTTGATGAGGGCTGTGTCACACATCACTGAAATGTTGTCAAGTTTGAGGGGGAAGAGAGGAGAAGGATGAGAGGATAAAAAACTGCTCTGCAACCCACACTGCTGCACATGAACGAAACATGATGTCTGATTCTCAGCCCTTTTCTTAATGGCCAGGGCAGCTTGTTTAACATGGGGGTTGTCAAATTGATCTATTGAGATTCAAATCAAAACGTTGGTTGCTGTTTCAAGGTTGCCAGTATCATTGTCCCCCAAAGATATACTCTTTGTACAAAGAAGTGACTTGTTGAAATAACTGCACTGTAAAATCTTGTCAATTTCTTTTTCAATCACAAAAAAGGTTTATAAGCTACAAAATTTGCTTTCCTTTTATCAGTCAAAAATGAGACTCTGCTGAATTTTTCAAAGGAGGTTGACATAAAACATGCAGTATTAACATCAACAAAATATGCCAGTCTTATGCGTGTATTGCAAGTGAGAGTGAGGGAGACAAAGGGTGGCATGTCAGTACAATAAAAACATTTTCTTTCACAATATTCTCTGCAGATTTTATATCTATTTACATATCTTTTTCTCTCTCTCTCTATATATATATTTATATACTGTAAACTGTGTTCAAAGGAAACCTCCACATATAGCTGGTTAGGCACATGTAGTTGGTTCTAAAGAGGATATACAGGGAGGGGATACAGCAGTATATGTTAGAACCACAGACAGATATACAGTAGGCCTAAAGAGGATCATACTTGGCAATTAACACTCTTGCCAGTTATACCCTGTGAACCTGACCCAGCACTCACGACAAACTGAAGGTAATAAACATCTGAAATTCTTTTTCCACATGTACTGAGTCTGGATATGCCACACAGCTGTAGTATCACACAATGCTATAATCTATCATAATAATACTGTAGTATTTCACATTTGATATATGCTGTTTTTGGACATGTACTGTACTCAATAGTCTCTACTAATCTAGAAATGTAGATTATATTATAAAATATACATCTCCCATTAAAATATCCCATTTTGCCAACACATTCCAAAAAACCCCAAACCAGGTCATGCTAAAAGATTTGTATATTTTGTGATTTTTGTCTTTAAAACGTCTGATTTGGATTTTTAGTATTCGTTGGGCTTCATCACACGTCGCTTATGACACACAGCCCTTCATAGTCACTCTGCACACACGCACACAAGCCTATACTCCCCATTTATACAAAACACTTCAATTAGCAATATCTGTCCTGACATAAATATGTAAATGAGACCCCTTCAAAGCTTTTAAAATCATGCTACACTTTGTTCAGTAGAAACACCAGATAGTATGATTTCAAGAAATAAATAAAGAGAAAAGGAAAGGAACCCATAGTTCAACAAACATACATAATTCCATTCATAACAAGTGTTACTCAACATAACCAAACACTATCAAGTTGCTTCTTTTCTATCATTTCACAACTGATGGTTTCCTCTCTTGATGACTCTTTGGAAGGAGTTTGGAGGGAGTTACGTTGAATGTGACTTATTTTGTTTTCTTTCAATGACAGAAATTGTTCCTTCATTAGCGGTGTGTCAAATTGAGAAGCCTGCACATTGAGTTCGGCGAGTGGATTTGGCTGAAGACTTTAGCAGCTCTCCCCCTTTTACTGTGTGATCCACTGCTTTCTCAATTATGCAAACGCAGGATGGGAAAGTCCACTCAGAATATTCAAGAAAGGAGAAGAGAAAACGCACTGTGTGTCAAGGGAAAGAACTGAAAAAAGTAATAAAGAACAGATCTTCTTTCATGGCTGTTTCATCAGGGCGTCTGTTCCTGACTGAGGTGGAAAGGACTCTCTACAGACCGCTGTTGTTGGTTTGGGTCCTCTTTTGACCACTTGGTGGTGGTAGTCTCACAGTGAAGTGGGGGCCTCCTCAGTAGTCCTGAAAAGCCACCAAAATATATTCCCCTAAAAATTCCCAGCAACCCTACCCCCTGAACACTTGAAACTTCAGAGAGACTACATTAAAAGCAAACAGCTCTGTTTTTTTCCCCCTCGGTGATGCTCTCTAGCTGTCAAGTCTGTGATGCTACACTGCAAAAGCTCCTTTTGGCAAACATGAGTGTGCACACTATGTACAAATAGCACTTGCACATTCAAACAGCCCCACTGCTGAATGCTGAGGGTAGTCGATGGATACGAAGGGGACGTGAGGAAAGAAGTAAAGAGACTAGCTTCATGTTCTTCATGTTGACTGGGTGCCTGGGTGGACAGATGACACCTGGGTGAAAGGAGCCAGATGTAGTTGACTGTCTATGCTTGAAGAATGTTCTTTGGGGATTGTCAACCATCTGACTTTAAGAGCATTTAAACTGATGGTGAGAAATGAATTCATGTTTATTCATCCATACAAGTAGCATCAGTGAAGAGTGTGGATATATCTTAGTTGATTCTGTTGCAAATGGCATTCAGGAGTTGGCAACAGGGGATCCATGAGGAGATTCTTTCATCTCCTCATCTCCACAGAGGATTTGTGCCTGTTAAGCCCTTTATTTTCAGTGATGTAGAAGTAGATGAACACGCACAGGCATGCTACTACTGCGTGAACCTCCGCTGACTACTGTTATAAAAGCGTGACTGTTTCTTGTTTGTTGTCAGCCAAAAAGAAATTCAGAGAATTCTTAAAAAAGTCTACACCTCATATTTGCTAGCTACCATTTCAGGTCTAGGCCTCTGTGCCAGTAAAATGTTCAAATTTCAAGACACTAAAATGGCTGTCATTGCTTGTTTAATGAGCAAGAGAAGTGAATTTGCAGTCGTGGTAAGTGAAGTGATGGAAATGCTGAAGGGAGGGTAGCGGATACAGAGCGGTGACCTGCAGAAGATCCAAAACTGGGCTCAGAGAAAGACTGAGATGGGTGCACTGGTCAGCTTTGCAGGGGTGAGGGTAAGTGAGGAGGTGAGTGGGAGACACCTCAGTCTTGTGTTCAGAGTCGAGTCTGGGCTTCAGGGATGTAGATCTCGATGCTGTCGGCGCTCTCTGTGGCAGAGTTCTGCCTAAAGGAGGCAGTGCGCTTGGTCTGCAGCAGCCTCCTCCTCGCTTCTGTCCTCTGACGGTCCCCGAGGTCCAGTGACTTCTCCCTGATGGGTAGGGTATGTCCACCCATGCGAGGCACCACCAGGCCCCCCGGCCCACCTCCCCCACCTCCGGCGCCCCCATCCCCGACACTATCGGCCCGGAGGCTGCCACTCACCCCGCCTGCTGGCTTCTTTGGTAACGGAGGAGGAAGCTTCTTATCCTCCTAGCCCGGCAATGGTGAGATGTAAATATAAGATGATAACGGACAGTGAAATTATCATGTTGGATGGTGAAATAAATAAAGGTTTTGTATAGTTGTACGAAAGGGACCCCATGCAAAAAAGTGGAGATATTAGGAGAAATAAAGAGAATGACAAACCAAAGAGTAAACCACCAACAAAAGGGTAAAATTCAGGAGAGAAAGAACCATGGGCCGAGACATCATGACAGACAAATAACCAAAATTGACAAAAAGTTTTTTGGCAAAAACGTATCTCAGCATGCATCGGGCATTAAGTGACGTAAAAGGAAATGGAATGGGAGAAGAGAAGGTAAACAAAGAAAATGTAAAAAGAAAAAGAAGAAAAGAGAAAAAATTGTTAGTTTGTTATCAGGAATAACGTAGTTGATCAGTGAGTAGCCTAACCTTTATAGACAACAATGTAACAGACAAGTACTTTCTTCTGTCTGACCAGCTGCAATAAATGCAATAAATGCAAAAACGCTGATATGCATTTAGATTTCTAGCAGTTTAAGACTCCACCGTCTCATGGGCAGCCCAGCTCAGTTCCTCTCGCTGTTCTGTATTTTCACAGCCTGCAAAGGCTTGGAGGGCACGACCATCTGCGCTACTCTTCTGCACACTGCCATCTTAGCTCTGGGAGAGTGCTGTAGGGAAACCAGGGCTGTTTGGACCCCTAGGCCTCTCACCTTCTTTTCAGGTGGGAGCCTCCAACTAGAGTCCTTGAGCCTCTGGAGGTCCTGAAACTTGACCCTGACATCCTCTATGTTGAGCTGGAGCAGGTCCCAGAAGCCTGCCAGGTCCTGAGAGGTGGGCTGGGGGTACGCTGATGGGTCCTGGATTGGCAGGGAGGCAGGACATGACGATGTGATGGGTGTCAAAGTAATATACAAGGATTTGGGAAAGAGAGAAAGACAACTAAGTTACATAGGGCTGATTTCTGCAGTAGTGTTTTTGCAGCCAAGCTAATTTTGCCTATAGCAGCAGTGCATCTCAGCGAAACCATGCACCATATGTAATGTGAGTTGTCATGGTTTTGCACACGATCATACATGCTCACCACACTTTGTTGGCAGAGGCGGAAGAACTGCTGGACTTTCTGAGACATGAGCATCTGGGCACTGCCAACTGCATTACGAATCAGCTCAAGAACTAGGGAGGAAACGGCACATAAGTAGTTTTAGAAGTCTTAAAATTATTCATTGTTTATCTTCATCTGTAATCCTTTCAATCCTCCTCACAAACTTACTCTCCTCTGGCAGTTCGTTCTCCTCTGCCTCTCTCTCCATGTTCTGGCACCAGCCCTCCATCCTCTCCACCTCTGTCTGCAGGAGGCGTAAGAAGAACTCTCCATCTCTCATGCAGGGCGAGGCTCGGCCCGAGTCAGGCAGGCTGCGGGGGCCCTCCAGGGATGGTGTCCCCGCCCAGGCTCTCTCGGCCGTGATGGGTAGAGGGGAGTGGGAACGTGGAGGCAAGTGTGGGTGCTGGTGGGGCCGTGGGTCTGCTGGGCAGGCCTCAGTGGTATAGCCACTCTGGATAAAGTCCTGGGATAAAATAAGAAAAAGCTGTTGGACAGATGGTATAAGAACCATCAGTGAGTGGCACCCCTGATCCTCAATCCTCTTAGTCTTTGTCCATAAAAGTATGGCTGTACGCCTCCCTCTGATACCTACATCCATATCTACATCGGGACACTGGATTACTGACTAATGAATGACAAGATACAGTAATATTTGGCCAGTGTGATGACAATTTGGACATATGTCCTAAATGCTTGATATATTCAAAAAATTGTTGATCTTACTTAGAGTTATTAGTTTTATCTAGCTTTCTACCTAACCTTTACTAGTTTGAGTATTACTTTAAAAGTTTAAAGGAACAGTTTGACATTTTTGCCCAGAATAAGAGAAGGTTGGTACCACACTCATGTCTGTTAAATATGAAGCTACAGCCAGCACTATTAGCTTACCTGAGCATTAAGACTGGAAACAGTGGGGAAGAGCTAGCCTGGCTCTGTCCAAAAGTAACAAAATGAGCCTACCGGCATCTCTAAAGCTCACTAATTGACACACTATATCCCGTTTGTTTGACAAATGACCTACCTCTCTGTAGGCCCATTGTCCCTGTGTGTGGACGGTGCGGTGGCACTCAGTGAACTGGCTAGCTGACTCCGGCTCTGATGAGTGCCTTTGGAAGGAACAGCCAAATTGGAGACTCTTGTCCTGTGTTGGCACGGCAATGCTGAGCCCTGGGAAGCCCTCAGGGTCCAGGTCGGCCTGCACGCTCGCCGTCACGCTGTTGGAACGCTTGAAACGAGCCCGCCTGCAATACACGGAGTCACAACCGGCCCAGAGCCATCCAGTCACACAGGGTATTGCATGCGAAAGCCTTTCTCATATCGTGTTTTTCCTCATTCCTTTTGGAGCAGGGATAGTCATGCTGTCACTGCAGTCACTACTACTCACTTGATTGTGATAAGCACTGCTAAATCCTCTGGCATATGAGGCACCAGTGTGTGCAAATGTCATATCAATGGACTCAGTGATGAGTGTTTACTCTATTACAAGTTTATACCCCACCTCCCCTCATCCTTCTTTGCTGTCTGAGGTGTGACTCAGATTTCCGTTCTCACTGTTTTTGTCCCCGTGACGTCACGCTGTCATCCTCAATGCTCGGAGGAGGTGGGGGACATTTTTAACAGGTGCATGATGGCACACTGCTCAGGGGTTCGGGACTATGTGATGTTGTGAGTGCTCATATGCATGTGTGTAAATCTGACCTGTAAGTGAAGCTGGGTATAATTAGAAGTAGGGCTGCCTCACGTGTGAAAGTCATGTCGAGTGTATGATTTCCAGTAGTCATGGTTACAGTTGAAAAACAAGACATTCTTGGAACAAAGTGTTACTGAGTTCAAGCTGTGATGTCTGATGAAATGTTAAATGAAATAATAGGATCTAGCCTAGAAATCAACCATAGATGACTGCACTGTCGGGCACCCAGGAGATGAAGGCTTTTTTAAAATTATATATTAAAATTATTCACATAAATTACTGTGCAAAGACCAAAAGCTCTTGATGAAGCCACATATTTTTGGGGCAAAGATAAATTAGCAAATAAACAAATGCACATCTTAGTTTTGCAAGTTTGTGTCCATAATTAAAGTTAAATGTCAGGCAGAATAAACACACTTCAAGTTGAGATGAAATTTCAAAGATAAATAGCTCCTTTCCTGCTTTGAATTTTGGTTGTATTTCTTTCCATTACCTTTTGTCATCTTCCACTTGGACTCCTATAGAGTGGACCTCTGTAAGAGCTTTGCCCTCTGCGTCTGAATCTGACAAGGTCTCTGAGCTGTCCACCTGGAACAAAGAAAAGAGACAAAGCACCACAGTCAGAGTGCAGGTATTTGCTGAAACACACTCCCTAAAGACATCACACACAACTGGAATTAAAGGAATAGGTAGACATTTTGGTAAATACACTCATTCATTTTGGGGCTTAGATGGGAAGATCGATATACCACTCTAATATCTTTCCACGAAATAAAACGCTGCAGCCAATAGTCAGACAGATAAAACAGTTAGCTGGGCTCTGTCCAGGTAACAAATACGCCAGCCTAATCTGTACAAAAATGAAGTGCAAAAACAGCTTGTGGTTTCACAAGGGGTTATAATAAAGATATTTCCAAAATGCCATAGCTTTTAATTCGGAGATTGAGAACACTCTCAAATCTGAAGGCTCAGGGAACTTGTGTGTGCCCGGCAGCTAGTTGCCAAGAAATAGTTACAAATACAAATAGATACCGATGAATAATTAGTGAGTTTAGAGTGTTCTTTCTAGTCTTTATGCTAAGCTAGGCTAATCAATTATTCACTCTTGCTCTGTATTTATCGCACAGACATGAGAGTCGTATCAATCTCTTCATGTAAATCTCGGCAAGAAAGCAAATTACTGTATTTCCCAAAATGTCGAAATGTTTCTTTAACATACATTTTAATTCTCACCTGCACAGCTATGGATGGCCTCCACTTTCTTCCACCACGTCCTTCCTCCTGCCCCGCAGCTTTACTCAGCACTATGCTGTTCTGAGGCAGGGAGGCTGACTTCCCCAGGCTGCCCCCGACCCTGCCGTCCCTCTCCCGTGCTGGCCTCGGTGGCCCCTCCAGCAGACTGTCAGCTGAGCTGCTGTGTTTGGCCCTCACCCCTACTCCTGGGCCACCTGCGTAGGGCACCAGCTCCCGCGAACCCCTCACTCCATCTAGGCTCTCTGCTGAGTTGCTGTGCTGTCGTGAACGTCCAGGGCCCGTGGTGGTGTAGTAGCCTCCTCTGGAGGAGCGACCGGAGGGGCCGTCGGAGCTGCCCAGGTCCACGGAGTTGCTGTGCAGTTTGGGACGGCTGGGGCCTGAGCTTGAGCCCAACTGTCCGCTGCTCTGGAAGTAGGCATCCTGGGTGGATTCTGTGCTGCTCTGGGCTCGCACCGAGAGCGAAGACTTGGACATGCGAGGTGGGAGTGGGGGGGGAGCACCTTTACGATAAGGAAAGACTTGAAGTGTGAGAAGGGAGAAAGGAAGACAGAGGCATAGTGGGCTGTTAAAAGCAAAATGGGTACTGTATCAACAGGGAGCAGGGGAGGTGAATACTTACAAAAGGGACAGACTGGGAGGAGAACGTGAAAGGAAAGACAGAGTGAAAAGAGGGAAATTTGTTGATATATAAGAGGGTGAACCAATACAGAAAGAAAGAGAGAGAGAGAACAAAAAAAAATCATTAAGAAATCATGCCAATGCAAAATGTCACTTTTTGGTATGAATTTCAGTAAGAGGCAGCAAGCGAAGTGGTGGAGAAGACAGACATGACAGAAGTGACATCAGAAAATGTCTTCTCTTGAGGTAACTTTACTGTGCTTCTTAAGAAGATAAAGCAATTTCCTGAGAGAAATATTAAAACGAGAAGCGCAGATTCTGTCTGTTCCTCCTCCCTCACAGCTTCGTTCAAATGTACACACACACACACACACACACACACACACACACACACACACACACACACACACACACACACACACACACACAC
>JAVQJL010089743.1:0-17419 GCA_036024295.1 Nannoperca obscura | reverse complement strand
GAGAGAGAGAGAGAGAGAGAGAGAGAGAGAGAGGCACAGGAACACAGGAACACACCTTCAGATCAAACCATTCATAACATTAAACAAGGAGAAGTCTGGACTTACTAATCCTTATTTCCTGTATGAACTGACCGAACCACCACGCTGATATGATGCATGTTTCTTTGTAAATCTCCTTATATTGCAGAAATCTGGATGTTATTTTGTCCTATAAATCCTTGACATCTGACATAAAGACATAAAGATTATACATAAACTCTGTTGGTAGTGGTAGCCTAGTTATTTGCACATAACGCTTCTTAAGGAAACACTTTTTTTTTTTGTGCTGGAGACAGTTTTACAAATTTTACTTTACTTCTGAACCCTGAATTATCATTCATATATATACATGTACATATATATACATGTACATATATACATATACATATATGATAATCAGATTAAAGTCTAAGGAAAGCAGTTCAATTGTTTATCTTTCAACTTTAGCAACTTTAACACTTCAATGCGACGGCGTCGTGTTGTACATCTTACAGAAAGGGATGACGCCCGCTGCCGAGGAAATGGATAAATGCAGTTCCACCAAATTGTGTCTTAACGACAGGGTGGAGATATATAAGAAGTCTATAAAAATAAACATCTGATAAAAACACCTTGCTCACATTGCTCATTTATTACAGTTCCTGTATGTACAGACGTGTAAAACCATATTGGGGTTACTCATTGGACAGAAGGGCAGGTCAAACACTGCTGGTGCTGTATTATCTTCTTTATAGTCCTCACCACTTGGTTTAGTTTATTTGACATAATCTATCTAAACCTTCATTATAATTTCTGATGTTAACAGATCCAAAGTCAAGGCGTTGTCGGAGTCGTAGCTGCTATCATTTTATGATAACTGCGGGTTATGACTCTCAGTGACTCTGTTGCTTCATAATAACTGAGCTGGTACCTTGGATTACACAGTGAAGTCTGACAGCTGACTTAACCTGCCCTCGTCAAAAACATCACTTTTTACAAACAAAAAATTCTCAATATCCATGTAGGAACACACAGAAACACATGTGGAAGAGTCCAACATGGTAGTTGCCGTGATTGGTCATTATCAAATGAATAAAGGAGTGCACAGATTCTCCAGTGCTGCATGAAGTGCCATAAACTTCACACTAACATCCACTTTAAATGGTTTGACCTGAAGCCAAGAGGCTCCCACTCTCAGTATCAGGGGACCTAATGTCCTGAGGGAGCCTCCTGATCTCTGTAGACATTTTCATGACCGTTTCCTAATCTTAGGGTTGACTTGTGCTCAAAAAGAACCGGTTTTTATTTGATGGGTTGTGTCCCATCACACTGTAAAACAAAGGTGTTTTGGTTCTGGATCACGGTACAGTTGACAAAAAAGAAGTCATGGACACATTAGAGATAAGAACACCAGGGGGCCAGTGAGGTGAGTGAAATATCAGAGGGACATGTGCATTCCTGGTTTTAGTAATTACAGGTGCAAAGTGCATCGCAGCAATCTACACAAGTTGTAATTTGCATGCATTAGTGTTTCGGTGTCGTCTTTCAGGTGACAGCAGATGTGATGTTTAAACATGGCGCTCATCTTCTCTCTCACACTTTCTCTCCTGGAAGACACATTAGTGCCGCACTTCTTTGTTCACTTAAAGTGACTTAGACAGTTGTTATAAACGTATATATGAGCTTATAACTTATTATTTATTAACATGTTAATCATCTATTCATAATCATTTCACTGTATACTAAATATTTAGTCTTTTATACTTATGTAGTTACTTTAATTACCTAATAGTTCCAGTTTTATACTCGTCTAGTCATGAACTCTTACCTAGTTTTATGTCCCGTTAAAGCAGCAACATGACTCCACATGAGGCCGAGGGTTCAGCTCTGTGGTGATCCTTTCCAGATGTGCATTAAGGGTGTTTTTAAAGTTCCTATAGGTTTAATTCTACAGAGTATGTGTGTTTACTGACCAATAGAAAAGAGTTTCTATGTTTCCAGAATACTGTAAAAGCGGTGTTCTTGTATCTTGTCTTTGAGATAGATGAGGATTTCTGATTGTCACTATTTGTACAATATGTCTTTATCAACGACCTGGAAGTGTTTCGCGCGTCTTTTGTTAAATTTAAGAGTTTTTCTACGACACGCGGTTCCCTTTCTCACCTCCGCTCAGCTGGCCAATCACGGCGTGAGTCGGGTGTGATGTAGGATCGCTTTTGGAAAGTTTAATAAATGATCATATTCTTCAGCATCAGACCATCTGAAGCCACGTAGCCGAAGCACTCGATCCCCGAAGGTCCCTGAAACCCCGTTCAGCACTGTCCTCCCTAACGATGGATATGTTGAGAATGAAGACAATGTCCACCAACCAGTAAATAATCTAGAACCATATGACCTCTCTGTGCTGACATGAACAGTTTCACGTAATCAGCTGACATGATTAGACTTGTCATAACCTGATCCTAATCTGTGATAGATGACGGTACATTCAGCTAGCTTTAAAGAAACATTAGATAGTATGCAGTTGACATACATTAAACCCAGTCACATGAAACCTCACCAAAAGCATTTGGATTTAAACACAATCTGATAAAAACACAACAAAACGTTCTTTTATATTTGGTTGAATCTTTAAAGCTAACTCCTCTACAGTGCTTACAATCAGACCGTGGTGTGGACCAGATCTGGGTTAATACGAGGTTTCCACAGGCCTGATAATATAACAGAGGGTGGACCAGTGTCCTTGTAATTTTTCTTATATTTTATAAATAACAAGCTATCACGTTGTAAGAAACAACGAGCTGGCGCTGTCGTAAAAAAAGAAATGGATCAAGAATGACACGCAATAAACCACTGCCCTGCGCCGCTGCCCTGCATGTATGTTGATAATTTTAATGTTTACACGACGACACTCAGCAGCTACTGAACGCAACACAACACTGTGAATGTGAACCAGAGAGGAGCGGGATGAATGAGGACGTGCAGAGAAACGCTGAGCAGGAAGAAGAGGTGAACAGGTGGACTGAACAGAAGAAGAAAAGTGTGTCATGATCCAGTGAAGGGAGGAGTAGGAGAGGGGAGGTGCCCCGCCTGGTATATGACTGAATTACGTCACAAGTTGTGGGAGACAATCCAGAGGTTCAATGATAAGAGACACTGTGTGTGTGTGTGTGTGTGTGTGTGTGTGAGAGAAGGCTGGACTTTGTTCTCAGCTGTTTCCAGGGCATGAGTTCTTCCCTGACACTGACCGCTGATCACTTCCCTCTGAAGCAGCTGCTGCATGAAGCCATTCATCCTAAAATAACCTTATTTTATGTTTTTTTAAAGGATCTGTGGATCTTTGTCTTCCTGAGAGGCAACTATGATCAGCCGTAACTTCAAGAATGTGTTGGTGGTCTCTGTGGGGTTTCTGTCTCTGTTCACGGCTTACGGAGGTCTGCAGAGTTTACAGGTAGGTGGAGGACTTGATTATTGATTATATATGAACAGTTAGGATGTAAAAAGCTCGGATTCATTCATGGGCTGATCACATGAAGGGACAAATAATTAAGATTTTTAACAGGTTTTGTTTTGGATAAGTATTTTTCTTTTTCTATTTTCCCATATATTTCATTATATTACAACATTAATCAGTTTTATCCCTTTAAATGAAATGAATTGTTCATTAAAACAGCTCAATTTATGAAATTTAAGAGTTAGTAATTAAGGAACTGATTCATGATGGGACAACTAGTTAAGACTCTGAACTCCATACATATTCTTTATAAATCCATTAATTGACGTTTGACTGATTAACTTAAAATCTGACTGGCAATTTCTTCCTCATTCCACTCATTCTTTCATATTTCCACATTTAAAATTAGCTACTTTAACTTCTTAGCTTTGTAAACAAAACTCAGCTTTGGTTCAATGAAAACAAACAACCTACTGCATTATTGATCAGTTTTATTTGCCTGGAATATCTCGAATAGAGAGTAAAAGTACTGTCATCATTGAAACTAGGACTAACATGGGGCCTCTTGGGTGGAGGTGTGGGTTTTGTTTCAACACACATCCTCAATATTAAGTTTATTTACATGAAATCATGACAGAGTTTATCTCAGGGCTCTTTTTCCATGGAGCAGGTCTAGTTACAGAGACGGTTCCCTCTCCAGTTGTTCCCACTGAAAGTAAACTGGACAACACGACCTAGTAGCTCGTCAGCTGCCATCACAACTCACAACTCACTTGGTTTCTTCACCTGTGCAGAGTTGCTTCCTCTTTTTCTTCCCGTTTTGTGGCGGACTGCACGTCTACGTGGCCTCACGCCTCACAGGAAGACGTGAGAGCGCTCTGGGATGAGTTGTTGCTAACGGAGCATCTCTGTCTGTGCAGAGCAGTCTGAATGCAGAGCAGGGGATGGGCGTGGCGTCTTTGAGCGTCATCTATGCCTCCATCATCGTCTCCTCCATGTTCCTGCCTCCCATTATGATCAAAAACCTGGGCTGTAAATGGACCATCGTTGCTGGCATGGCCTGCTACGTCTCCTACTCCTTTGGAAACCTCTACCCCGGATGGTAATCAATCAATCAGTCAGTCAATCAGTCAATCAATGGAGTCTTGTTCCATTTAAATCACTTTTCTGCATTTTTAATCACATTGCTGTTGTTTGTGGTCACTAAAATAATTTCCAAGATTGTATTTGATGACAAAATCAAACGAGACACGCTTCATTACAAAACAATACATAAATAAAGTGGCATGGTAGATGTGAAAATATTGGTCCCTTCATTACTGCTGAAAATACAACATTTATCCACACGTTAAATGACTGAAATGCTTCAAATTGATCATCAAACCTGTTGATGACTACCGTACCGGACTATTGAGCGCACCTGTATTTAAGCACCTGTATATAAGCCCCTCCCTCTGAAGAATTTAGCATGAGTGCGATTGATTTACGGTGATTTGAACGGTTTCATTGGTCCTCTGTGACCTGTTCGGTCATTTCATTGGTCTGGTGTGACGAGCCTAAATGAACTGGCGTCATGACGCCGTGAAAAAAAGTAGCGGCTTATAGTCTGGAAATTACGGTACCTGAAAATCAACTAATCAACTAATCAACTAATCGCTTCAGCACTAAATCAGTGCTTCCGACTGCTGCAGCAGCTACTTCTTATATTACCACCACTACTGCTACTACTACTACTACTGCTACTACTACTGCTACTACTACTACTACTACTGCTACTACTACTGTTACTACTGCTACTACTACTACTACTACTACTGCTAATGCTACTACTGCTACTGAATCGATAGCTTTGTGCCTATCAACCACAAGGTCGTGGGTTCGACCCCCGATCACCTCCTCACTTGGAAGTCGCTTTGGATAAAAGTGAAAAAAGATAAATGTAATGTACTGCTGCTGCTAAATGCCCTGAAACGCACCAATTTAGATGACAGCGGTTTCTTCATCCCTAATGAGGCTGAAACAGGAATAAACTAACTCATCTATGAAGTTGAGATTGAAGGTTCAGTCTCACCACCAGGCCCCCTCAGTAGCTGTTAAATAAATAAAGGTATTATTTCTGTTGGTGTGGAAAAAGACTTGAAACAGGCTTCACATAGTGAGATAAAATTCACAGAAAACAGCACTGAACAGTAACTAAAATAATGACATGGAAATAAATAAATGTTTTGGGGATAATATGAGTTCAGTTTCAAAAGATTTACTATAAAGTATTGAACCACTTTACTTTAGTAACAGTGACTATTCAATCAATACTTTTGTGTCCAAAACACATGATAACTTCGCCTAACAGTAAAGAATTTAAATATCAGTATTGAGGTTCTTGTAGAAAAAATGAAGTTGATGAGAGCCTCAGGCCGACACACAGATGTGAGGAGGACTGTCCAGATGTTGAACCTCTGTAATTAAAGCTGCTGCAGTGACTTTATTTAGACAGCAGAGGGAGCTCACAGTTCAGTTTCGTTTTTTTTATACAGCTCCATAACAAAGTTATCTCAGGACACTTCACACAGAGCAGGTCCGGACCAACTTTTATATTTACAGAGACCCAACAGTCCCACCATGAGACACCAGGAGACAGAGACAAGGAAACACTCCCTTTAACAGGTAGAAACCTCGAGCAGAACCAGAACCAGGACTAGGACCAGGCTCTGGGTGGGCGGCATCTGCCTCGACGGGTTGGGTTGACGGGGGGGGGGGCAGGAGAGCGAGCAGGAGGAAGGATAAACTAAACTTAAACCAGCTTAGTGTGATGCCTTTAATACCAATTAAATGCTAAATAAAAAACATGGTATAGTCATAAAAATAGTCATACTATACCATGTAATAAAAAATGTAATAGAATTGTTACGGTTCATGGGGTGGACCCACAGAAGCAGAATGCGCACAGTTGGGGAATAAATGTTACACAGTTTATTGCCGTTACTGACAGCAGGAAAAGCAGTCACTGAAGCTCAGGTACAGCTGAGCCAGGTGAGCTGGGAGAGAGGACCGGATCCAGAGGACTCCAGGGGATGGACTTCCTGCAGCACAGGGAGAGAGATCGTGAAAACAGCAAAATACAAAAGTCTTTCCAGTCTGTCCAGTTTAGCACAGGAGGTGCGGCACCACACGGGCAAACAGATGAGCTGGCGAAGACTGGAGGGAAGAGCCGGGTTTAAACTGCAAGGGTGATGATTACGGGATGGAAGACAGCGCACAGCTGATGGTGAGGAGGCGGTGAGGAGGTGAGGAGGCGAGGAGGCGCCCTTCAGCTCCTCAGCTCCTCCTCCCCAGTGAGGAGGCGCCCCTCAGCTCCTCCTTGCTTAGACAAAGAACATTTACAGTAGTAGTAACAGTAGCATGTTAGCTAGAGATGTGGCCTAGCAGCAGCTTCAGAAAGTAACTGAGCTTTAATGTTTTTAAATGAAACTGTGTGAGTATTAAAGACGGAACAATGAAGAAAATGAACACTGAGTCGTGAGTTGTTTTCAGTCTTTATTTGAGGTAAATGAAGGTTCAGACAGAGCTGTTTCTCAGCTGAACACGGCAGATCTCAACATCTGAGGGGCATTTTTGGGGGAGTTGAGGTGTGGAGTTTGAAAAGCCCTTATCTGCTGGGAAACTGTCCAAACTATTGGAAAGAAAAACTAAAAGATGACGGAAACACAAAAGACAAACACCAGCATACTGTCGAGACGTAAAAGAAAATCCAGCTCTCTGACAGAATAAAAAATATCAAACATTTAAAAAAAGAAATCACACTTTTCACCTGTCCAATAAAAAACAACTAAAGCAGTTTCAGTTCATCGTCTGATTAGACCGCTTCATTGTAAGAATAAAAATACACATTAATAAAGTAAGATAAAAATAATTATCTGCGCTGCTCTACGAGCCACCGAGCAGGAAGTTCAACACATCGGTTAACAGCATTAAAATACATCCGATTTAAAACTCTGAAACACGTCTGGAAGCCGACAGGATCACACCAACACCTCTGTGCATTCATGGAGCTTCATTCTTTCCTGCTTTAACTTTCCAAATGGGAAAACGGATCGAGATTCATCTTAATTCAACATCAGACTGATGTTGCTTCTTGTGTTTTGCTTGTGGAGGTTGTCTTATCAACCTCATTGCTCTGAAGTTTTGCAACTGTAACGTCACAAAAACAGGTTTGTAACAGCAGCTAACATGCTAGCAATGTAGCTGGCTAGTACTTGTTACCTAGGCTGTCCTCATTAGTTTCAAACAGCTTTAAACGTCTTGGTGTATTATTTCACTTTTGAGGTAGCAAGGCTAACTGCCAAGCTATTGCTAATGCTAACATTAATCCTGAATACCTGAGACATACATACGCCGCTGTGTACCCACACAGGTGTGTTAGATCGCTGCAGACTGCTAAGTGTAGTGTCTTTGATTAGCTGGATAACAGTAAAAAGTGCACAGTTCGGGTTCCACAACCTGTGAAACCATCAATGCATTGTGGGTAAAGTGTGATTCTGTGCAGCTTAGCGGCATCCTCCACGAAAACCAGCTGATGAGATGCATCACCATGACGACAGCACTGAGTCTCACTCTGCTGGCAGCCATCTTACATAGTTTTTTTCACGACTTGACCCAGAAACTCTCTTCACTTCTTGACTTCTTCTACAGTAAATCCTTCGTTCCTTTGTCTTTCAACCTTTGAACTTCTTCCTTTTCTCATCTAAGATCTGTCCATAAAACGACTAAATTTACCTCCATGATGACCTTTAACCTTTATATTCCCAAAAATCTTGTCAATGTTAGTTTAAACCCCACCTTCCTCTCTGTCTTGCACCTGATTGGTCAAATGTCCAGTCAGTCACTGATGCCAATCTCAGTCTTATCCCTAATTGGTCCAGAGCGCCAGCAAGTCAGAATGATGTCACACAGGTCATCTCGTCTGCCAGCTCGTCCTCGTCACGGCCCATCCTGATTGGCTCCTCGTCGCTGTAGAGCGCGGCGGGGTCGATGGCGGCATTGCCGAGGATACTGTGGCTCCCTGTGCCGAGCAGGTCGCTGGCGGCCGACTCCATCTCGTCCACCGTCATGTGACACGCGTCTGCAATCTCCCTCTTTGCAAAAGCCACAAACTTCGGGTCCCGAGCGTAAAGACCGAGCCCCTCTGAGATGAGAACCTGCAGAGACAACAGTCAGTGACCACAGCCTGACAGGAAGTTATCGATCAATATCAATCAACGTCTCCTCACCGCCTCCACCAGACTGTCGGCTGATCCTCGCTTCTCAGTGAGCTGAGCGCCGAGCTGCGAGGGAACTCTGAGGGTGGTGTACGCTCTGTAGGGGGGAGGAGCTACAACACAACAACAGTCACATGACACGTGTTTATGTAACGTTCAAGAGTGAGAAAGATGTGTTTGTTGATGCTTCCTACCTGATGTCCCTGCAGGGCCACCGTACCAGGTCGGTCTGGGTGCTGCACCTGTCACACTGACACCTGATGGATGACGGAACAGCAACAAACCAGGTGAGTTTAGTTCAGGAGCAGTTCACCAGTGCATC
This sequence comes from Nannoperca obscura, assembly GCA_036024295.1. Lineage (NCBI taxonomy): Eukaryota > Metazoa > Chordata > Actinopteri > Centrarchiformes > Percichthyidae > Nannoperca > Nannoperca obscura. The sequence goes on along the minus strand of JAVQJL010089743.1, from coordinate 8,370 downwards.
CTACGAGACTCGTAGGATGCACTGAGTTCCTCTCTCTCCTCTCCATTTTTACAGACCCATATCCCATTAATGCTCCTCACAAATTCACCTTCTTCCCCTAGCTGTGCTTCTCTCGTCCCCCTCTCTCTCTCTCTCTCTCTCTCTCTCCCAAAGATTTCTGCAGGTATTACTGCCTCCGGCGCTGTGGAGTCTGGATCTGTGGTTGCTCCTGCTGCCCCTGTGTTCCTGCTCAACCGCCAATGTTGCTATTACTGTTATACTGTACTACTGTATGTTCTCCTTCCTCCTGCTCTCTCTCTCCTGCCCCCTTTCTTTCAACCCAACCGGTCGAGGCAGATGACCGCCCACCTAGAGCCTGGTTCTGCTCGAGGTTTCTACCTGTTAAAAGGGAGTTTTTCCTCGCCATTGTCGCCTAGTGCTTGCTCATGGTGGGAACGTTGGGTCTTTGTGTGTGTGGAAGTTGGTCTCGACCGGCTCCATGTGATTGAGTGCCCTGAGATAACTTTGTTATGATACGGCGCTATATATAAATAAAATTGGAAAAAAAAATTGAACACAAAGTTACATACAGCAGTACATCACATACAAATCATGTCAGCATGTTATACAAATTAAAAGCAAGGCTATTTGTATACAAACCAAACCCATAAAACACAGGGGCAGTGGTTTCAGAGCTGAGTAGCTTTTAGCAGACTTCAATTTGGCGTTTCAACTTTTAATGCCATCTGGTAGGGCATTTTACTCACTGTGGTATAAAACTGTCGCACTACTTCAGACAGTGGAAGAAAACGGTGACCACAACACAATAGAAAGTTTGCAAAGGTACGTGAAGGCAGATGCTAATTATACAATGACAACTTTTCCTCTTGGGCATAAAAGGAACCTAGTACAGTTAACGGCAGGCGCATGCTTCAGTGACCTGAAGTCTTTATCCTTATAGTATCTTGTTTATTTACCGGAAGGCAAATGTTAGCTTTAGCTAGCTAACATTAGTTAACATTAGTTAAAAATTACTTAAAAAGTTAGAAAGTAGCTAACGTTAGTGTTCATCCACATACACTTGACACAATCTAATTCATAAACTCTGAAAGTAAGAAAGTGTATTAAACTAGCTAGATAGCTAAAGGCAGAAAAGCTAATGTTCAGCTAACAGCAAGGTTAAGAAATGGTACGGTCCACTTTAGGGGTGTCTAAAGTGGTATTACAAGAATCTTCCAGGCGTGAATATGGAAAATGTATGATAATATTTATGATACATAAATGTTTTACCCCACCTGTTGTTTTTACCTCTTTTGGGGGGTCCCGAGTCTTAATTAGATACCCCCCCTCCCCAATTCCCCTCATAATTTGAACCATGCATGGAGTTGCGTATGAATGTAATTTATAGGAGTTTCGGGTTTAAGGATGTGTAGATACCAAGTGGACCAGATGCTTCTAGGTGTGCTGTTTCTCTCTCTCTCTCTGTGTGTGTAAGTGTGTGTGTCTATAGTGAATAGTGGCAAATCATTAAATGTTTATACTCAATGACAAGTCAGGCATGGAAAACCTGCCAGGAAACCAGTGTTACTCATGGCTTTGTGAGTACTGTATGTATGCATATGTGTCTGTTTGTGTTAAACAAGAAAATGGTGTGCCAAAGACTACTTATTCTCATTTATCTTTCAGATTGCTTTCCAACAACTAGACAGAACAGGATGTCAAAGCAAACAAAAACTGCTAAGGTAGAATTAAAAAGGATGGAGATGTTGCTGACACATTTAGAGTAATCAAGTAAATTAATCATAATATTGTAGTTATCAAGTGATAGATAAGGATAGATATCAAAGTGATTTTTGTCAGAGTGCAGGCTGCTGCCTGACATCAGTGATAATTTGATCTGTCATTGTTATTTTATGTTCCCATGTATATCGTTACATGCAGTGAAGGGTGTCTAAATGACGTGCATTCATTGTGCCTTAAAGTAGGTCTTATTCTGTCATTAGTAGAATGGTCTAACAGTTGTCTTTAAAAAAAAACTAGGCAGAAGGTCTCTTTAGGTTGCGTTGGATGTCTCAGATACCACTATATCCAGTATACATCAAGTTAATCTTTAAATAAATGGATCCATGACTGAGTCTTTAGCTAGAATCTCTGACTGTACTGAAACATATTAAAACATCTCTCTTTCCATTGCTGCCCATCCCACCTCGTCTTCATCTAGGTCAAACGACGGAAAATGAATTGGCAACTTCATTAAAACATGTTTTGTGCGTGTACTTGCTACTCAAATATGAACATTTGCAGCTTTCCTTTGTGATAAACTGAATAGATTTGGGTTTGGGACTGTTGTTTGGACAAAACAAGCAACATGTCATACCTTTTAAACCAGCTGCTTTGACCAATCAAAAGCATCACTACTGAAGATGGATTAAAAAAAGATACAAATTCTATTCTATTCCTCCACCCTTTAGACACCATTCACCAACAGCCCTGTTACAATTTAAATGCATACATGAGTGTATCTAAGTGTGTGTATTCGGGGGGGAAGATTGGACAGTAGCAGACAGTCCCGGGCAGCCTGGCAGCACCCAGATGCTAGATGAGGTAAATAAAAGCTAGCTGAATAATATATGCTCCGGATGCTGCCAGCTTCCTCCCACTGCTGTCTAAATGAAAAGTGCACAAAACACACGTTTTGCTATGGTCATAAACTCATGTGTTTGAGCACCCCTGTTCAGTGTTCACAAGTGCACACTTTGGTCATTTTATTGAAAGAACAAATGTATTCTTCTGTGTGTTTTTTCATAGTGCCATATGCAGTGATCGTTGTACCAGGCCAGTCCATGGAATTGATTTGGACATGTTGAGAAGAGACCATTAAAGTAAAGTAAATAGAGGTGTGAAAATGGAATGGATGGAAGGCATCTGTTCATCTCTAAACTGCACAGCAATTACACAATTACAGATACCCCCCCCCCCATTTCATGAACAATTCAACCCATCCACCTCCACCCCTCATGCAGAATGGAGTTTTAGCTCTTCCTCATCTAGAGGCATAACTAATCCTAGACTGTGCAAGGCTTTGAGACAAAAAGCAGATAGCTCGCGTCATGCTTCTACATGACTTAAGTTGTCTGCCTTACCATTTGCAATGAGGAAGTCTGTTAACATTATATGATCACTCTTTTTCTCTACCAATCCTGCAACAAGCGCTGTGTTTCAATGCATCGAATATCTAATTCAAGACCCGTTAAAGGTCTATCATAGGGAATTAGGAGTTATGACTATAACAATGAGTGAAAAAACAATTTGCAAGATGTCATCAGAACATTTTCGTAACTTCCCCATGTCATTCCACTGGGTGCCCTCTGAGTGTTTGAGTAGTGGTGGGTGGAGCCAGCATGTTTTATTTAAGGTTCGGTTATCAATGAATGGCAGGTGTTATGCAACTATGAGCTCCAAGAAGTCAAATATACATATTCACACATAGCATGGGCAGGGAGACTTCAGAAAAATGGTTTTAGTCAGACACTAAAAGTAAAATAATACCAATACTAAAGATGATGATGTCATTAATTACATGAGAGCTTGGCATAAAGAGGGCCCAAATGATGTATGATGGGAGCGAATCAAACATTAACTCATTGTAACAAGTTGCTATGTAGTCCAACATATAGTTGTATTCTATACAACTATATGTTGTATAGAACATATAGTTCTGTTTTCTGCTCTGTTCCATTTTTATTTTGACTGGTGTTTTGGATTATTAACATCAGTTAGATTTCGGATACTAGATACCAGATATGAATGGTTATCAGATGCTGCCTTTACGACTCCTTGTCCTCCCCTCTCTCTCTAACTCTCTGACTCCATCAGAGTGTAATCCCTGACCTCTTTATAGTGGGGATGATATACATCTCAGGAACTGGTCAGGGCATCTATTATGAATGAGACGTACACACTGCTTCTAGCACTGGTAATGGATGGGCTGGACATACACACACACTCTCAGAGAGGCTAGGGATAGCTGCACTAAGTCATGTTTGGGGCTATTGCATAGCTGACAGCTCCTGCATATTCAGCAGGACCTGTCCGATTTGTTTCTTGCTAACGGGGGGAAAATGTGAAAGAGGAGGGAAAGGAAGAGGAAAGATAAAGAAGAAAGAGCTTGGAAAAGGGAGGTTTCACATAGCTAGTTTTGATAAAATCTTTGTACTTATCCTGCTCTGTACTTACATATTTATTTATTTTTTCTAGTGTGTACTACCACTACTACCACAACTATAAGTGGTACTGGTACAGATATTATTACTGGAAGTAATGCTATTATATTTGGATAGCATTATTCAGTAAAAGGCACTCACTGTGACTAAAACAAGCCATTAACACACTAAATCATTGGATCAGTGGTTCTGTGGTTACAAAGGGACAGGAACTCCATCTGTGTGTAGGTGTGTGTCTGCATGATGACATTTCACCACAACAGACATCCTTCACACGTCAAGACAAGAATCTGTATGATCCAGAACACACTAAGGCAAGTACAATAAAGAGATGTGTGTGACTGGCAGTGTGACACTTCCCATCATTCAACCACCTTTTACACAGCTGGAAAAGGAGTCATAAATCAATTTTGTAGAGATGCACACTCTCACACACACTCGAATAGTACCATAATATCATGTTCTGTTGGTTTAATCGATTGTTATGGTGAGAGAGACAGGAAAGAGAGAGAGATATTGAGAGGTTTATTCAAAGGGAGGATGTCGAAGGAAAAGAATGGATGTCTGAAAAGAGACAGGTATAAAAATGGAGAGATATGGATAAAGTGGAGGATGACGAGAAAACGTAATTTTATCCCTTTAGTCACTATATTCCACTCTTTAACCCACTCCTTCAATCATTCATTAAAACAACTCCATATAATCCCTTCATATAATCTATTTTCTATGAAGACAAAAAGCTTATTTTAATCCTTGAGTGCATCGTTCATCTTCCAGCCATTGTGACATTTGACACCACCTTCACCACCGTTAACTCAGGGCTGAAAAGAAGTGGATGTTTTGGGGGGTGGGAGGTCATGGATGGAGCCAAGTCGGCCATGAACAGAGATCAAATCAACATTAGGAGCACCCTGGGGACCCATTTGATTGAGGTGCACTTCTTTGCACAGTGGTGATAGTAGTGGGGGCGGGGTGGGGTTGGGTTTGAGGGTTAAGGAGCCAGTATACTCCATTAGAAGTGCTAGTCAGATGGTTGAATAGCTTTGTAAACCCCCTTCCCCCATACTTTTCAGTTGGATTGGGGGTGAGCTGTGTCTGACCATTTCTGTAACTTTGTAAAACGGACAATCTGACATTCATTCACACTCACTTCATGCGGTGATGAGAAAGTGAGCTGTGTTTAAACTTCTCTATGTCTCTCTCCTTTAGTTAAATATTAGCCATTCACTGACATGTCAGACAATAACAATAATAATAATAATAATAATACACTTTATTAATATAGCACCTTTCATACAGGGGGTGTAGCTCAAAGTGCTTTACAATATAAGTGTAGAAACAAGAGAAAAACGCAAATGAGCAATAAAATATGTCAAGAATAAATGAAAGATAAAACAAGACAATTAGTTAAAGCAATGCTGAATAAATATGTTTTCAATTATTGTTTAAAACATTTTTAAACTATGTGTGTATGTCTTATAGCCTTGGGTTGGTAAAATAAAATAACTTTAAAGTCAATCCTAAAAGACACCTGGAGCCAGTGCAGGTTAGTTAAAACTGGGGCGTAATAAAAAAAGTGGCAGCAGAATTCTGAATTAATTGTAGTTTATCAATTGATTGTTTTGGAAGACCGGCAAGGAGAGAATTATAGTAATGTAATCTACTTGAGATAAATGTTTTTGTCATCTTGTTGGGCTAAGAATGGCTGTACCGTTGCAATATTTCTTAAATGAAAGAAAGCTGCCTTGGTCACCCTCTTTATGTGGGATTTAAAAGTCTGAGTGTTGGATAATATCAAGGCTTCTGACTTCTGACTTAACTTGTTGGCCCAAACTGCCAAGTTTGGTGAGACCCAGGTCTTTTTGATTGTGGGCCAACTACAAAAATGTCAGGTTTTCTGCATTTAAGAAATTTGTTCGGCATCTATTTATTTATTGCAGCCAGACTAGTTGGCAGAAATATACAGCTGTGTATCGTCTGCATAGCTGTGGAAACTTAAGCTTATGTTCTCTGATAATATCACCTAAAGAAAGCATGTATAACGAGAAAAGCAGAGGACCAAGGCAGCTTCCCTGAGCAACACCAAAAGGTAACAAATTTTTCCTTGACACATGATCTCCCATATTGACAAAAAAGGTTCTCCCTGTTATATAAGACCAGAACCAGTTCAAAACACTCACAGAGAGGCCAACCCAGTTCTCAAGGTGCTCAGCGAGTATATTGTGTATCAGCTGTATCAAAGGCAACACTGATATGTAATAGAACTAGAACAGAGACCTTGTAAAAACAACCCTTTCCAGTACTTTACTTAAAAATGGGACATTTGATATAGGCCTATAGTTATTTAAGACATGAGTATTTAGGTTAGGTTTAGCTTCAGGCTCCCTGCACATGTAAAATAATTTACTGATTCAATTCTAATGGCTGAAATGACTGAAAGACAAAGAATAACTGTTTAGTTTAACTGGGCTAGTGGGCATGACGTGACCTGCGATTCGAGAACACTATACAGAAATCACCTAATAGCACAGCGCTGCTACTGGGTTTTGGTGGGTTCAGTCAAATTACTCACTAACATATGTTCTGGCCTTTTCTGCAGTGCCACATGAAAATCCAGTTTTGTCACTGGGAGTTGTTGTGGTACAGTAGTGGACAAGTTATAATTCATACCATATATTCATACCATTCATACCATACTTACATGTTCGAATAAAGTATGAGAGGTTTCATATGGACAAATGCAGCGATTGACATGAGAGGGAGAATCAAACTGGAGAGACCAAGAGAGGCGACACATATGTATACATGGCAAGAAAAAGAGATCAACAGATAGATCTGCAGTCATTGAAAGAGCACATCTCTCTAAACTGTAATTCACATATATAATTCATCCGGCACAACATGGAAAAAGAGAGCAAGCCAGAGCGCACTTGAGAGGAGAGATATCACATTCCTCACATCACTGGAAACAGCCACAAGGTAGAGAACAGAGGAAGAAGGCTGCAGTGCTGGGAAAAATGACAGTGTGAACCCTGACAAACGGCAGAGGAGGGGATTAAAAAGTAGCCAGGAGAATGGAGAGATGTGAGGAGGTACTGAGAGGTGACAGGATCGGAGTGGGAATCATAAGAGGGACTTCATGACATGAGAGACTGTCTGAACACAAAGGGAGGAAAGGCCAGGGAAATTAAAATGTAGAACACCTGAAAATGCCCACTTCAGTCTTCTTCCAAGGGACCTGTGCTGCAAACGAATGTAATCTGAACCAGCTAAAGGAAACAACCTCAAATCAAAAGCTTCTATGATACAGATGCTGACATGTGATAGCCAGGAGTCAGTTAAATGCAGCATAGCATAACAAATGATCCCATAGATTTGCACTTCTGCTCAAATTCAGCTGTTCATGTTCTTGGGGTTTTAGAGAGCACAAAGGTAAATTATAGCCAAGCATGTCAACAAGTTCATCATTCTCAGCTTTGTTTACAGGGTGTGGAATTGAAATTGGTACCAACCAAACACACCCTACCCAATTTGGTAATTTTATTGGCCTGACAAATTGGTGCATTATAGCAATCCCTCACTCCTTCAAGCCATGGATATTGATTGCAATCCGCCTTCCATTAGGAAGGTGAGAGAACAAAAACCCATTTCAAAGCTATTGGATCCATAAAAAAGGGCAGCAGTTATCCAGCATGAAATGAGGAGGTGGACCTTTAACTCCCCCTCTTTCATTACATTTTTCTAACTCTTTTTATTCTGCTACTTATTTTGATTCTCTATATCCTTCTGTTAATAATCTTTTTATTTTTAATTCTCAGTCACTAACTGACCAAGTATTCTTACTATACTGTGCCATGCCACTGCAGCCATGTCTTAATTTATTGTATTTGCTGGATTTAATATAGATTTACTGTTATACTATAACAGTAAATGAGTAGCTAGTTTATTAGTCCCACCTAGCTCAGACTACTGCAGTCTAATCCAACAGCCCTGCAACCTCTCCCCAAGGTTCTAATATTCAGCTTTTGTTTGAGCGATTTTAATTCACCTTCTTCCCCTAGCTGTGCTTCTCTCGTCCCCCTCTCTCTCTCTCTCTCCCAAAGATTTCTGCAGGTATTTCTGCCTCCGGCGCTGTGGAGTCTGGATCTGTGGTTGCTCCTGCTGCCCC